>VSMD01091210.1:0-33181 GCA_008750895.1 Mirza zaza | reverse complement strand
TATATCAATAATTAAGGTTAGGGCGGTGGCTCACGCCTGTAATCCTAGCTCTCTGGGAGGCCGAGGTAGGCGGATCGTTTGAGCTCAGGAGTTCGAGACCAGCCTGAGCAAGAGCGAGACCCCATCTCTACTATAAATAGAAAGAAATTAATTGGCCAACTAACATATATAGAAAAAATTAGCCGGGCATGGTGGCGCATGCCTGTAGTCCCAGCTACTTGGGAGGCTGAGGCAGCAGGATTGCTTGAGCCCAGGAGTTTGAGGTTGCTGTGAGCTGGGCTGACGCCACGGCACTCATTCTAGCCTGGGCAATAAAGTGAGACTCTGTCTCAAAAAATAATAATAATAATAATAATAATTAAGGTTATAATTTGGTTCCCATATGTTTAGATTTTTTTTCTCAATTAGTAAGAATTCAGTCAGGGAAATGAATGCTATTTATTGGGACCCCTAAAGTCCTCAATACCCTGTATAAAACTGTTTTAGATGGATATATCAAAAAGCATTATTAATATGCTAAAACTTTATTACCCCAGAATTTAAGCTCCACGAAGGTGGATTTCTTTGTATTTCTATTTTGTTCTTGTTGCCTTTATATCTAGTATCTAGGAGAGTGCCCAGCACACATATTTGTTGAAAGAATAAATAAATGATGTGAAAATAGATTTCTACTTTTGGGTCTTAATCAAAAATACTGTTGGGCTTTGGTTTACAAAGTAAGATATATTCATTCATTCAACAAATATTTATTTTAATGTTTACTATGTGGGAAGCAGAACAGAAATCATTAGGAATAAAATGATGAACAAGATAAGTATAATTTCTGTCTTGTAGGGTATGCTTAAAGTTTAAAAAAATTATTAAATAAAATTTTTACATCTCCATATTTTATCACTATAAAAATACATTTTAAAAGTTCCAGAAGATGAATATTACCAGTTCCTTTCCCTGGCATCCCTTGAAAAACTCAGGATCAGAAACTGGATCAGTGAGATACGACTGAAGGAGATTTAGCCGAAGACCCGTGGGAGGTTCATTAGTCATTTTTACTCCATTCTGTAGAATTGTTACTGGGAACTAAGAAAAAATAAATAGAAAGCATTACACAAGGTAACAAGCTCAGGCTCTAAAAATCCACATACTAGTGGATTAAAAAAAATAGGTATAATGGAGAACAACAGAAATATTTTTAAAATCTCTTAAGGTTAAACATCTAAAACTTTATTAAGATATATAGTGTAACAGATAGCTAAATAAATGTACTGAACACTATAGGAAACAAGCATACTTTTGGAGATGGATAGCTTGTGAGCCAAAGCCTAAAGGATGAGTTACAGGTTTCAGAATTAAAATCTTCACATATTTTTTCCAACATGGGCATCCAAGAGACTGCAAGATGACAATTCTGTAGGCAAACCCAAGTTCCTTCTTCTACTGCTGCTCTTATCATTTTTGTCGCAACTGGTCCTTGTCCCTGCCCCAGTGAAATAGCTTGAAACTTACTTCCAGACATAGATTTATCATTTGCAAATTTCAGCAGACCTATGAAGGGCACAGAAATAATGGTCACACTAGTTACTCTAAAATTATAAAATATGCCATATGTATAGATGTTTTATCATAGAAAATTCTAATTACCTTTCCCGATAAATACTAGATTTACTAACTGATTTGTATAATCATATAAGAAATAGGTATTGAGCAAGATGTCTTATTTATAATTTCTTAAAAGTTTACAGTATATTCACTTACTGGCCATAGGATCTGCTCCTGGAGATAGCACAAAAATCAAGGGAATGGTGCAATTTGAATCCAAGTAACTCTTTGTCAAATCAAATGGTGGAGGCTCTACAAACTTTTTCCCTAATTTGTCAGTTACATAATTTGTTATAGCCGGGGTTATCTATTGAAGAGAGAAGATATGATCGTTAGAGTAATTTTTATTTCACATAATAGATTTTATTATTTTAAAAAAACAGAGAATAAAATTTGTGTCTAATGGTCAAGAAAAGCATGTATCATATCATAAACAAAGCACTAATTTTTCTGATACATAAAAATGTCTATAAATCAATAAGGCAAGACTAACAATCCAAAAGTGAAATGGGCAATGGAGATTAACTGTTTACAGAAAATGAAGTAGAAATGGATCTTAAACATATTAAAATATGCTCAACCTCATTCAGAATAGCAGAGACTGCAAATTGTCCCACTTCTTTGTCTCTTTTTGGTAATAGAATCTTAAGTTTTCCCCAAATTTCTTGCACCTAATGTGGCCATGTGACTAAATTTGGGCCAGAGGGATATAAGTAGAAATTATACATGGAAATTCCAGATTATATTTTTATAAGGAAGCTGTTTGCCTTCCGCACTTCCTATCCCTCTTCAACAGTGTTCACAGCCAGCTTCAGTCTCGCTGATGAGGACCACACTCTAAGCCTGAGAGAGACCATACTCGGGGCATGAGTTTCTGGATGATCTCAAGAACTGAGCTGCCCCGTCAGCCCTTAATTATTTGCCTCTGGGCTGCTAGGAGAGAGAGAAATTAACCTCTATTTTATTTAAGCTACTGTATTTTATTTAGATTTCTTTGTTACAGCAGCTTAGTCTATACCCTAATACTCATAAAAAAATATAAATTACAACTATACTTAGATATAATTTTTTACCTACCACAGTGTTATATAGATGAGCCAAAGATGGTCTGTGAGGCTATGATACCCAGATATTTGGTCAAATAGTAGTCTACATGTTGCTGTGAAGGTATTTCTTTTAGATGAGATTAATATTCAATACATTAACTGCCGTATGAGTTGTATTTAACTCACGCTAGTTTTGAGCCCAGGGCCTCGTGAAGCATGTGTAACTCACGCGCCCCTTCACCTTGGGAGCCATGTGAACTATTTTTCAACTTGCATATAACTCATGCACAGAAAACAATAAAAAATAACAAATTTTTCATTTAATTAGGAAGGATCGTTTTGTTTTCAAAGTTTTTATTTTATTTTTGTAACAAAACTCCATGGCCCCAAGGAAAAAAATGTTTTTCTAGTGTGGCAGTCAATGTGTTCAATAGACTTTGAGTAAAGCAGATTATCCTCCTCCATAATGTCGGTGGGCCTCATCCAATCAGTTGAAAGCCTTAGGAGAAAACGCCTGATTTCTGTTGAGAAAGTGGAACTTTTGCCAGCAAACTGCTTTTGGACTTGATCTGCAACATTAATTCTTCCCGGGGATTCCAGCCTGCCAGCCTCCTCTGCAGACTTGCCAGCCTCCGCAATCACATGAGCCATTTCCTTTCAATCAACCAATCAACACCCCTCCCCTTTTGTTCTATTTCTCTGGAGAACCCTGAATAATATAAGCTTTAATTCAATTTAGTTTAATTCAATTCAACTCAACTTAATTCATTGACATTTATTGAGCTTCTACCGTCTGCCAGGCATTACTCTGAGTCCTGGAGATATAGAACAAAATAAGACATGTACTTGAACCTCAAGAAGCTCACAGTCTAGTAGGAGACCCCAACAAATAACCAGACAATTATTATATGTTCTAGTGGGATAAGCGCTATGGTGTGTGAGCACAGGCTTCTGAGCATGGCAGACAGAGCAATAACCCCACGTGTGGTTTCCAGCATTTCTATTGCCCATCAGGGAGCCATTCTGTGGGGTGCAAATAGGCAGGTGTTTCCCAGATGCAAAGCCGTTCATTTCTCAGTTTGCCATGAACAAGGAAGGCTACTGGTGATAAAATAATGGAAAAACCATTATTTTGGCCTTCAAGGAACTTATGTCGAGTGAGAGGGAAACACACGTAAACACACATATATGAATATACATACACACATACAACTATCAGGAGGAATGAGGTAAGTTTTAACAATATACAAAAATCATTGGGAGTTAGAGTAAGGAGAATTACGCGGAAGTCAGCCTACTTATCTCACCTGTAGAAAGATTTTTATGCATGTTTGAACTAATAAAATTATGACATGTACAAGATTTTCCACCATCTTCTGCTTTTAGCCAGGATGTAGTTACAGGGACCAGATTTACCTTCCCACCATAAACTAGAAAATGGGCAAAATGAATGAAACAACAATTTTTAGACACTGGGTAATAGGCGGTATAAGACTGTGATCCCTGAGAAAAAGGAAGCAAAGTGAATCCTGTTGTTCTCTCAGCTTTCTTCTTGGAGATGTGTTCTAGACTGTGGGAGGGAGAGCGATGGAAGCCAAGCAACACAGTGATACTGAGTTGGGAAAACAGGAAAGAGTTCAAAGAGGCTGAGGCTGCTGGAAGTTGCAGAGTTCCAATTAAGAGAGAACTATTCAGAAAAAAAGCTCAGAAATCTGCCTAACAGCACCTTTGAATCTTTGCTGAATACTGTGGCATGCATGAGGCCGAGGAAAGAGCAATTGAGGAGCTGTGAGCCAGGAGCTCATTCAGGTTCTCAACAGCCACAGTAGAGACACCTTGGTGATCACCTGGAGCATTCAGTAAAAGGCCCCAGCAGGGTGGCACTTTAGTAGTGGGGCTGAACTATGCACTGAATAAGGGTTATTCCAGACCGGCCCTCACACCTAACAATGTATTTGTTTTTAGAGACAGGGTCTCACTCTGCCATCCAGGCTAGACTGCAGT
This sequence comes from Mirza zaza, assembly GCA_008750895.1. Lineage (NCBI taxonomy): Eukaryota > Metazoa > Chordata > Mammalia > Primates > Cheirogaleidae > Mirza > Mirza zaza. The sequence goes on along the minus strand of VSMD01091210.1, from coordinate 28,535 downwards.
GGTGATCATACCTCACTGCAGCCTCAAGCGATCCTCCCATCTCAGCCTCCCAAGTAGCGTAGCTAGGACTACAGGTGTGCACCACCATACTGCCTAACAAATCTTAAAAATGATCTTTGAATGGAACAATTCAAACTTAAATAATTTAACTATATAGCCACAAGAGCTGACAAGCTTTCTATAGAGGGCCAGATAGTAAATATTTTAGACTTTCTGGGACATACACAGTTTTTGCTGCACATTCTTCTTCTTCTAATTTAATTTTATTTTAGCGTATTATGGGGGTACAAGTGTTAAGGTTGCGTATATTGCCCATGCCCCCTCCCCCCTCAAGTCAGAGCTTCAAGCGTGTCCATCCCCCAAACGTTGCAGCTCTTACTCATTGTGGTTGTATATACCCATCCCCTCCTCCCCCCTCCCACCCGCCTGACACCTGATAAATGTTACTCCTATATGTCCACTGAGGTGTTGATCTGTTAATACCAATTCGCTGGTGAGTACATGTGGCGCTTGTTTTTCCATTCTTGAGATACTTCACTTAGTAGAATGGGTTCCAGCTCTATCCAGGAAAATACAAGAGGTGCTAGATCACCATTGTTTCTTAAAGCTGAGTAGTACTCCATGGTATACATACACCACATTTTATTAATCCACTCATGAATTAATGGGCACTTGGGTTGTTTCCACAGCTTTGCAATTGTGAATTGTGCTGCTATAAACATTTGAGTGAAGGTGTCTTTTTCATAAAGTGACTTTTGATCTTTTGGGTAGATGCCCAGTAGTGGAATTGCTGGATCAAATGGTAGATCTACTTTTATCACTTTGAGGTATCTCCATATTGCTTTCCACAGAGGTTGAACTAGTTTGCAGTCCCACCAGCAGTGTAGGAGTGTTCCTCTCTCTCCGCATCCACACCAACATCTATTGTTTGGGGACTTTGTGATAAAGGCCATTCTCACTGGAGTTAAGTGATATCTCATTGTGGTTTTGATTTGCATTTCCCTGATGATTAAAGATGTTGAGCATTTTTTCATATGTTTGTTGGCCATTATTCTGTCTTCTTTTGAGAAGTTTCTGTTCATGTCCTTTGCCCAATTTTTGATGGGGTTGGTTTGATTTTTTCTTGCTGGTTTTCCTGAGTTCTAAATAAATTCTAGTTATTAGCCCTTTATTGGATGTGTAGCTTGCGAAAATTTTCTCCCATTCTGTGGGTTGTCTGTTTGCTCTCTTAACAATTTCTTTGGCTGTGCAGAAGCTTTTTATTTTGATCAGGTCCATTTGTTTATTTTTGTTGCTGCTGTGATTGCCTTTGGGGTCTTCTTCATAAATTCTTTGCCTAGGCTGATGTCTAGAAGAGTATTTCCAACATTTTCCTCTAGGATTCTAATAGTTTCACACCTAAGGTTCAAGTCTGTTACCCAGCATGAGTTGATTTTTGTGAGAGGTGAAAGGTGTAGGTCTTGTTTCAGTCTTCTACATGTGGCTATCCAGTTTTCCCAGAACCATTTATTGAATAAGGATTCTTTTCCCCAGTATATGTTTTTGTCTGCTTTGTCGAAGATTAGTTGGCTATATGAGGATGGTTTTATATCTGGGTTCTCTGTTCTGTTCCACCGGTCAATGTCCCTGTTCTTGTGCCAGTTCAAAGCTGTTTTAATTACTATAGCCTTGTAGTATAGTGTGAAGTCTGGTAGATTGATACCTCCTATTTTGTTTTTATTGCCTAGGATTGATTTTGCTATACCAGGTCTTCTCTGGTTCCATACAAAGTGTAAAATTATTTTTTCTATATCTGTGAAAAATGATGATGGTATTTTGATAGGGACTGCATTGACTCTGTAGGTCACTTTGGGTAGTATAGACATTTTAACAATGTTGATTCTGCCACCCATGAGCATGGTATATTCTTCCATCTGTTTACATCCTCTGCTATTTCCTTCTTCAGTGTTTCGTAGTTCTCCCTGTAGAGATCTTTTACCTCCTTAGTTAAATATATTCCAAGGTACTTTATTTTGTTTGTTGCTATTTTGAAGGGAATTGAGTCTTTGATTTGGTTCTCACTTTTACTGTTGTTGGTGTATATGAATGCCTCTGATTTCTGTGTATTGATTTTGTATCCTGAGACTTTACCAAATTTATTTATCAATTCAAGGAGTCTCTTGGTTGAATCCTTGGGGTTTTGTAGGTATAATATCACGTCATCAGCAAAGAGTGAGAGTTTGATCTCTTCTGGTCCCATTTGGACGCCCTTAATTCCACTCTCTTGTCTGACTGCTATAGCAAGGACTTCCAGCACTATGTTGACTAGAAGTGGAGATAGTGGGCAACTTTGTCTTGTTCCAGTTCTAAGTGGGAATGCTTTCAATTGTTCACCATTCAGTATGATATTGGCTGTGGATTTGTAATATATAGCTTGTATCATTTTTAGTTAAGCCCTGTCTATGCCTATTTTGTTGAGTGTTCTTGTCATAAAAGGGTGTTGAATTTTGTCGAATGATTTTTCTGCGTCTATTGAGAGGATCATATGGTCTTTGTTTTTGGTTCTGTTTATATGGTGAATTACATTTATAGATTTGCGTATGTTGAACCATCCCTGCATCCCTGGGATGAAGCCCACTTGGTTGTGATGGATTATTTTCTTTCTTTCTTTTTTTTTTTTTTTTTGAGACAGAGTCTCACTTTATTGCGCAGGCTAGAGTGAGTGCCATGGCGTCAGCCTAGCTCACAGCAACCTCAAACTCCTGGGCTCAAGCAATCCTGCTGCCTCAGCCTCCCAAGTAGCTGGGACTACAGGCATGTGCCACCATGCCCGGCGAATTTTTTTTTTTATATATATTAGTTGGCCAATTAATTTCTTTCTATTTATAGTAGAGATGGGGTCTCGCTCTTGCTCAGAGCTGGTCTCGAACTCCTGAGCTCAAATGATCCGCCCACCTCAGCCTCCCAGAGAGCTAGGATTACAGGCTTGAGCCACCGCGCCCGGCCTGGATTATTTTCTTGACGAGCACCTGGATTCGATTGGCTAGGATTTTGTTGAGAATTTTTGCATCTATATTAATAAGGGATATTGGTCTGTAGTTTTCTTTTTTTGTTGCCACATTATTCTTCTTTTTAAAACAACCCTTTAAAAATGTAAAAACATTCTCAGTTCATGAGCTGGAACAAAAGAGGTCATGGGCTGGATTTGGCCCACAGGTATTATTTGTTGATCCCTGAACTAGCAGGACAAAATTCAACAATCTTTATAGAAAAATAACAAAATCCAATCCATCAACAATATCAAATTCACAATGTCCAACAACCAAACATTACTGGACATGCCAAGAGGCAGGAAAATATAATTTATAATCAAGAGTAAAATCAGTCAATAGAAACAGATCCAGAAATGATAGAATGAACAGTCAAGGATTTAAAAATAGTTGTTATAACTGTGTTCACATATTTAAAGGAAAATATAAACAAAGTGAAAAAAGACAGAGAGTATATAAAAAAGAACCAAAAAAATTTCTACAGATTAAATATATAATTACTGAGATAAAAATTAATTGGATGGGATTAATAGCAGATGAGATACTACAAAAGAAGAAATCAGCAAATATAAATATAACAACAGAAACTATCCAAACTGATGCACAGAAATACAAAAGATTAAAAAATAATTAACAGAGTATCAGTCACCTATGACATAATATTCTGCAATCTAATGTATATGTACTCGAAATCCTTTTTGGAGTGGCAAAAATATTTAAAGAAATAATGACCAAAAATATTCCCAATTGAGGAAAATAATAAACCCACAGATCCCCGGAGCTCAATAAACCCTAAGGAGGATAATCATCCCCTTTGAGTATCTGAAATGACAGTTAAAGAACCAAATGACAGTAACTTTAAAACTAATACTTCATAAATGGCAAATTATCTTGGTTGCAAATAGAACACATTTGTCTTTTACCTTATCGGGTCTTAAGCACCGAAGAATTATTATTTTCTGTAGTTCATTTAGCCTCTTATCCATTGGTACTGGAAATTCAGCGTTGTGTGGCTCTTTGCTGTTGTAGATTTCTTGCCATTCAGATATATGTTCACAAAAGTGCGTCCTAATGGAAAAGAGTTTAATAGTTATTCTTTTCACTGGGAAAAATTTAAAAAGAGATTGTTGAACAAGGGGAAGAAACAAGATGACTATAGAACCATTTAAAAATCACTAGATTACAAAATAAATGTACCCATCACTATTCAGTGCTAAATCATCAAATTAGAACAATTACCTGAGTCCTTTAAAGGCAGGAAATTCACTTGCACGACAAATTTCCTCCCAGCTTTTATCTTGCAGCCAACTTGGATCAGGATTTTTCTCAGCACTCTTAAGACTTACTCCTCCGGTTAAAAGAAACATCAGTTCCTGATAGTCAATCTCCTTCTTTGCCCTGTATGCCCAAAAGAAGGACTGTTATAAAATTGTTGGTTTTAAAACTGAATGACATCAACTTCTCTTTTATAGCCTGGATGGGATAACCAGTACTGTACTTCCTCTCCTGCTATAAACTGCTAGAAAACAGGACAAAGTTAATGGAACAACTGTTTTTGGAAAGTACTATAGCCAGTGCAGGACTGTGGTCCCTGAGAGAAGAGAGATGAATAAAGTGACTCCTATGGTTGCCTCAGCTGTCTGCCTGGAGGCACTTTCCAGACTACAGAGCAGAGAGGTGATCAAAAGCAGAGCTCAGCAATATTGCTAAATTGAGGAGAGAGAGATTAGAGTTAAGGAAGGCTGAGGTGGCTGGACTTGGTAGGCAGAATACCAGAGAGGAGAGGGATGAATGGAAAAGGAGCTCCAAACATCTGCACAGGTGTTCTCTTGAGTCTACTAATAAATGCAGTCATATATTACTTAATGATGGGGATATGTTTAAAGGAATGCATCATCAGGTGATTTCATTATTGTGTGAACATCATAGAGTATACTTACCCAAATCTAGATGGTATAGCCATTGCACACTAGGCTATATGGTATAGCCTGTTATTCCTAGGCTACACAGCTATATGGCATATTACTGTACTGAATACTGCAGATAATTGTAACATAATGGTAAGTATTAATATTTGTGTAACTAAACATATCTAAACATAGAAAAGAAAGTGTAAAAATATGATATTATAATATTATGGAACCACCACCAAATATGCAGTTCATTTGAAATATTGTTAAGTGGCACATGACTGTACTAAGGCATGCATGAATAGGGTAAAACTCTGGGAGCCCAAGCAAAGAATGTCTGAGGAGCTGTAAACTGAATAGCTCCCAGAGATTACACAGGACTGGGAAATATTATTTCATGCCAACCTAAGTTGAATCTTTGTTGCACACCAAAGGAATTCAGTGATGACATGAGAGGATCACCTTAGTAGTGAAGCTAACATAGCATTAGACTAAAGGCTACTCTAAAACTACCATAAGAAAGCTTAAACACAAGTCTTGAAAAGATCAAGCTAATACAGTAGTAATTTAACTACCTGAAAAAATAAAGCTCTTTAAAGGAATACAAAATTTCCAGCATTTACCAATATAAAATTCACAACATTCATAACAAGCAGAAAAATCAGTCAATAGATAGACATAGAAGCAAAAGAGATAATACAATTAGCAGACAAGAATGTTAAAAGAGCTATTATAAAACGCTAAAGGAGTTAAAGCAAAATATGACACAATGAAGACAGAAATAGACAATATTAAAAAGACCAAATGCAACTTCTAAAGATAAAAAATACAAAAACTGAGATAAAAATTTACTGATTTCTTTGCCAGGTGTACAGAAATAGACCTACACTAAAAAGAAATGTTAAACGAAGTTTCAGGTAGATGGAAATCTGGATACACAAAAGAATAAAGAGCACCAGAAATGGTAACTATGTGGGTAAACATAAAAAAAGACTTTTTTCTTATTATTTAGGTCCTTGTTAAAGGAACAATTGACTATTTAGAGCCAAGTAATGACAATGTGCTCTGGAGTTTATAACACTTATAGCAAGTAAAATGTACAACAAAAATAAAACAAGGCTAGGAGGGAGAAAATGGAAACATGTTGTAAGTTCTTATACTTCATATATATATAAAGTATCATACTTATACTTCTTATACTTTTAATCATACTTCTTATACTTCACATATATATGAAATATAAGAAATATACTGAAAGTATACTATAAAGGTATAATAAAATTATACTTCTTATACTATATATGAAGTTATATATATAAAGTGGTATAATTTTAACTGAAGATAGACTGTGATAAGTTAAAAAGGTATACTATAACCATAAAGAAATCACTAAAATAATAGAACAAGAAATTATAGCTAATAAATCAACAAAAGAGAAAAATTGAAATCATAAAAAATATTCAATTCAAGAAAAGCAGACAATGTGGAATAAAAAATAGGCAAAACAGAAAACAAATTGTAAGATGGTAGATTTTATTTATTTTTTTATTTTTTATTTTTTTTTAAAGCCAGTCAAATTTAGCAGTGGGGGGTTGAATACCAACTTTAGTGACACTAATGTTAATAAGTTCTGATAACCCACTACCATCGGACCAGCCAAATGGTAGATTTTAAATGAGGATATCTTTTAGCACATTAAATGTAAATGTTTTAATCAATCTCATTAAAAGGTAGTGATTATAAAATTGGATACAACAAGCAAGACTTAATTACATCCTGTCTGGAGAAACACAGTACAATATGAAAAATACAAATAAGTTAGAAGTAAAATGATAGAAAAATATATACCATATTAACTCTAATCAAAAGAAAGCTGGAGGGGCTATAATAATATTAGAAAAAGGAGATTTCAGAGCAAAAGATATTACTAGGTAGAAAAAGGGTCAAGTCAATTGATCAAGAGGATATAATAGTCTTTAACATTTATACATCTATTAATAATAACAGAGTACCACAACACAAACCAAAATTGATAGAACTGCAAGGAGAAATCCCTCTAGTTGGAGATTTGAACACTTCAATACTTGATTGAAAAAGTAGAAAATCAGTAAGGATAAAGCGGACTTGTAGACCAGCATGACCTACCTGGCATTCACAGCACGTTACACCCAAAATAGCAAAATACACATTCTTTTCAAGAGCACACAAAAAACTTACAAAGATAGACCATATTCTTGGCTATACAAGTAAGTCTCATTTATAAAATTTCTAGAATAGACAAACTATGAGACAGAAAGCAGATTGGTGGTTACTCGGGACTAGGAGTCAGAGCAGAAACTGGCTAAATGGGTACAAGGCAACTTTTTGAGGTAATGGAACTATTCTAAAATTGGATTTTGGTGATGGTTGCTCAACTGGATAAATATACTAAAAGTCATCTAACTGTATTCTTACAATGAGTGGATTGCAAGGTATGTAAATTATAACTCAATAAACCTCAATAAAGCTGAACAAAAAGAATAAAGGAGAACTCTATCAAGTGACTTCAACTATATATTATTAATAGAAAAAATGCAAAAGAGCATCTACAGTGTACTATCTTTATGTAAGAAAGGAAAATAAGAAAAACATACATGTATTTCCATATTTTTACAATAATTTTAGAATTAAATGGATGGATTTAGTAGCAGATTACTGAACTAGAAGAATAAAGCTTTGAGAGTCAAAGGAATAGAAAATATAGAAGAGAGTATAAGAGACACAGGGAATATATGAGAAAGTCTAAAATATGTGTAACTAGAAAAGAGAAGGAAAATGAAGCAGAAGGAACATTTGAAAATAATTATTACTATTTTCCAGAACAGTTGATATTAAGTCACAGAATCAAGAAGGCCTATGAATCCCAAGCAAGATAAATCAAAAGAAAAATACACTGTTAGAAGTTAGTATGATGGTTACCTCTGGGGAGGAAGCAAAGACTAGCAGAGATTGATGAAGAGTGCAAAGGGGGCTTTGGGGATACTGGTACTTTCTATTTCTTGGTTAGGTTAATAATTATATGGGCTTATTCATTATAATTTTTCATCAAATTGACATGTAGGCTTTGATTATTTTTCTGTATGTAAGTTATATGTCAATTTAAAAGAGTGTTAAAGCACATCTAAGCACAAAATACTAACACCTCTAAAAACGAAGGAAAAAAGATAAAACTTTAAAAACAACCTAAGATAAAAGGCACCTATTTTCATAAGGAGAACAACTCAAAACAATGGAAGCTAGAAAACAATGAATAGTTTCAAAGTGCTGAAAGCAAATTCTTTTTTTGAGACAATTGGTCTTACTCTGTCGCCCAGGATAGAGTTCAGTGGCATCATCATAGCTCACTGCAATCTCAAACTCCTGGCCTCAAGCAATCCTCCCACCTCAGCCTCCCAGAGTGCTAGGATTACAGGCATGAGCCACCACAGCCGGCCAAAAGCAACCTCTATACCTAGCAAAAATACACTTGAAGAATGAATGTAAAATAAAGATGTTTTCACGCATGAGAAGTAAGAGCATTCATGACCAGCAGACATATATTAGTACTAAATGAAAGACTAAAAGTATTTTTCAGGCCGGGCACGGTGGCTCACGCCTGTAATCCTAGCACTCTGGGAGGCTGAGGCAAGTGAATCGCTCAAGGTCAGGAGTTCAAAACCAGCCTGAGCAAGAGTGAGATCCCGTCTCTACTAAAAATAAAAAGAAATAGGCCAGACAACTAAAAACAGAAAGAATTAGCCAAGCATGGTGGCACATGCCTGTAGTCCCAGCTACTCGGGAGGCTGAGGCAGGAGGATCGCTTGAGCCCAGGAGTTTAAGGTTGCTGTGAGGTAGGCTGAGGCCACGGCACTCTAGCCTGGACAAAAGAGTGAGACTCTGACTCAAAAAAAAAAAAGTATATTTCAGGCAGAGCAAAACAGATTTTACATAGAAACTTGAAGAAAGGAATGAATAGCAACCAGAAAAGGTAAATAGGTGGGTAAATTTAAATGAAGATTTATTGTATAGATAATAAATATAGAGTTTAAAATATAGAGAATATTAAAATAGATGACAACAATAGCAAATAAACTAGAGTAGGAGTGTTATATAAATTTTAAAAATCAAATAAATATCAATACACCAATACTATCGTGGAAGCCATTGTTACTGGTGAAATGCACAAGTAAAATAATAAATTAAAGCCTTTTCTGAGAAGCCATATTTACAGGTTAGATTTTCCAAGTAGGTTTTTAAAATAAGTAAATTAAGAAAAGGCAAGTAACTTACAGAAGAAGATTGGCGCACAATAAAAAGGAAAATAACAGCTTGTCCTTCTCAAATAGTGATCGGCATATGTTACAATATAAATTGTATGTGAAGTGGTCATTTAAATATCGTAGGCGCTTTTCCAAAATTTTGGATTTGTTACTAAAAGGTTAAAAAAAGGAAAATATATTGTCAAACAAAACTAAAAAAAAATAAGTAACATGAATTAACAGAAAAACTAACCCAAATAAGTTTTGAATACAGTGTTAAAATTTCTCTGTGAACAGATGCATTCAATTCTCTTGCGCATATACCCAAAGTGGAATTGCTGGATAATATGGCAAACCTATGTTTAACATTTTGAGGGCCTTCCAAAGTGGTTACACTATTTTAAAATCCCACCAACAGTGTATGAGTGTTCCAGTTACTCCATATCCTTGCCAAAACTTGTTATTGACATTTATGTCAATTCTTCAATTTGAATTTCCTCCATCATGTAGGTTGTGTAAATTCAAATTCCAAATCCCAACTGGAAAAGTTTAGGGATTGCAATTACTCAAGAGAGTGTGTTGTATCATGAACTCATGTAAAAAGAAATTTCTTATAGCACACACGATAGGCTCAAATCCTTTTTTTTTTTTTTACTTAACAAGTATAGCAGTTACTAAATACCAGACATTGTTATAAACACTTTACAAATATTATTCTATTTAAATCTCATAATAACCCTAAAAGGTAGGTACTATTATTTTCCCTATTTTATAGATAAGGAAAACTGAGGCAATTACCAAAAGGTTAACTGACTTGCCTGTAGTCATGTAGCTAGTATGTGGCAGAACTGAGACATACTCCCTGACTCCAGACTGACTCCAAAATCTGTGTCCATTCATTAATTGATTAAAGTGAAAATATCTAGCAAACTAGAAATGTTGGACTGAAACCTTTTAGAGACCTGAAGGCTGGAGAAAGATAAACTAGAGTTGCCAGCAAAAATAAGTTCTGTGCCTTATTGAAATTTTTTAAATAGAGGAGTAAAAACGACTAACGCCTAAACGACTAAGCCTAAACGACTAAGCCTAAATCTTGAGTAGAAGTCAAACAACTTAAAATAGAGAGAAGGCTTTAATTCTTTTCTTTCTTCCCTTCCTTACTTCCTTTCACTTTTACATATGTTAATGTTCTATAATGAATATATATTATATAAATAATAAGAAAAAAGGTTGTATTTTTTAAATGGAAGGAATTGTGAAAATCCAACCTAGGGAAGACTAACGAAGCGAGAGAGTATTTACCTGTCATGAATAGAGTTGATATAAAGGTTCACAAACCAAATGAGAGAGTACTGGTACATGGGGTCAATGTTGGCCAGGTCTGCGATGCTAAAGAATAGCACCGATGAATGCTTAGCGATGGGCCTATAGCCTTCTCGAGACTCTGCAATTTTGATTTCTGTTTTTTCTGCAATCTAGGCGAAGAGAAAAGGCAAAATTACAAGATAAGGAGTGTATTTTAACTATGTACTTTTCACATAATTAAGTTTAAATGAAAAAAATACCCTCTAACTCAATGACAAAATTATATAAACCTAATTTAAGCATAGTTTACAAGAGAGGCCTTTATAAGAAGGAAAAAGAGAAAGAGAGAGAGAAAGAAGAAAGAAAGAAAGAAAGAGAGAGAGAGAGAGAAAGAAAGAAAGAAAGAAAGAAAGAAAGAAAGAAAGAAAGAAAGAAAGAAAGAAAGAAAGAAAAGGAAGAAGGAAAGAAAAGAAAGGGGGAAAGGGAAAGAATCAGGGAGCGAGAAGTGGAAGGAGAGATAGAGGGAACAAGAGAGGAAAAAAGAAAAGCTTTTCAGAAAGCTTTACAGAATAAGCTTTACAGTTAAGCTTTACAGAATAAAGCTGTGATTAACCACCAACCATCTCTTTCTTATTTGAGAAATACCAGAGCTGTTAATTTTGGCTTATTCTTTGCCTGACTTTGACATGTGTCTGCATAGTCATTCACCCCATTTTATTTTATAGGTAAGAGAGAGGTAAAGAGAGAGAGAGCTGGAGAGCAAGTGTATATGTGTGTATGCTTAAGGTGTTAACACATGTCCCAGAATCCAGCCCAAAGCCAGCAAAGTAGGTACTCGAAATTATTTGTTGGCCGATGATTTTACATGTTAAGAATACTTTTTGTCCCCAACTAGCTTCTCAGATGTTTAACTTTTCTAACTTAATAGTACTGTAGGTATTCAACCCCCAAAAGAAAAAATTTCTCCAAGATAATAGCTCTTCAATTTACAGCTCAATCTGATGGGTTAACATTGTATAGGCAAAATACTTCAAGCACTGTTCCAACTCACTCTCCCTCCTTTGGTAATGCTATCTACAGACTCTGATGAATGAGTATGCCTATGCAGTCATATTTACACTGAATCCTATTTGTAGCTAATTCAATCAGGAGGCAGGGATAGGGCCAGATCCAAGATAAGCTAATCAAAATTTTCCCTGGAGAATTAAAGCTTTAAGAGCCTCACAAACTGAAGTCAGGTGGAATTGGCATTAGTGCTAAAAGATAGTGGGACCTTTTCTACATTTTGGTTTCTACATCCTAGATGAGTGTATGAAGCAATAAATACAAAAATTTTACAGAAGAAATTGGTCTTCAGATGAAATAGAGAGAAGCACAACAGGACCGACCACCCAGCCCCAGAAATAGGAGGAAAGACAGAAGCATAGAAATTTAATGCTTTCCATTAATCCTTGAAGCTTGGATATACACCCTATAATTGGGAAAATAAAATATTCCCTGTGTCTTTTTATTTTTAACTAATTTGAGTGGATTTCTGTTCCTTGCAAACAAACTTTCCACAATATTATACTGTATAACCACAAATGAACGAAAAGTAAATTTTCAACCTCAGTCTCAACTATAGGTAAAACAAAGTTATCAACAATGGTAATTAGTGACATTTTACATAAGAAAGCATAATTTTAGTATTCCCATTTAAACTTTTTGCTATTTAAGCCTTGATTTTTCATCTCAAAGGCCATTTTACCACCAGTAGCAATAGCAACAAAAATAAACAGCAAATATTATTATTTTTAAAGAGTAAATAATAATTTAATTCATGTTCCATGGCTTGATCTACAGTATCTTTATAAACAATGTTTGCTAAACTTGGATCCTTAGTATGAAATGCTAGACTTGAGAAATGAATATAAATACATTTTAAAATTATTTACCACTAATGGCCTAAAATCAAAGAACAAGACATTTTCCAAGAAATAAACACTGCAAGTATTCGTTAAGATGTTAAAAGAGGATAATTCATTGTTTGTAAAAATTTTGTGGTCTGTGATATTTATAAATATTATATTTTCTAAGAATCAAAAAGACTAAACTTCAGTCAGGAAACCACTGGAGTTGGGGGTAGGGATAATCTTTGAAATCTATAGAACAGACGTTTAAAATTTTATTTGTTTAATCTTGTGAGTTGGGATAAAAGAGAAAAGCAGGTTTTAGATTATTTGGTGGAGTCTTCCTCTTAGGATGGTTTTTCCTACATTAGGTGGGTGGAGGAAAGGTAGAATAGAAGTCAGGGCCAGATACAGAGTATATTTTGGATCAAAATGTATAATGAATTTAAAACTATGTTTGTAATGATCAATGGGATTGTAATGATTGATGGAACCCAGTCAGAAAGATATGATTTATTAAATTTCTCTCTCATTGCAAGATAAAGTACTTGAACCAATGAACACTTACATTATCTCTCTTTCTCCTTGAGTCTTTTTTTTTTTTTTTTTTTTGAGACACAGTCTTGCTCTGTCGCCCCGTGGTAGAGTGCAATGTTGTGATCCTAGCTCACAGCAACTTCAAACTCTTGGGCTTAAGCAATCCTGCCTCAGACTCCTGAGTAGCTGGGACTACAGGTGTGCACCACCACACCAGGCTAATGTTTTCCTATTTTTTGTAGAGATGTGGGGGGGGGGGGGTCTCACTTTTGTTCAGGCTGGTCTCGAACTCCTGAGCTCAAATGATCCGCCCGCCTCGGCCTCCCAGAGAGCTAGGATTACAGGTGTGAGCCACCGCACCCAGCCTCTCCTTGAGTCTTAATAGGAAATAAGCCAAGACTGGGTGTGATGGCTCACACCTGTAGTCTCAGCTACTCAGAGGGCTGAACCAGAAGATCACTTGAGCCTGGGAGTTCAAGACTGTAGTAAGCTATGATTGTGCCACTTCACTCCAGCCTGGGTGACAGAGCGAGACATTGTCTCTTAAAAAAAAAAAAAAAGGAAATAAGCCAATAAATGCTCCTTATCCTCTCTCCCTTTTGAAAACCAGTATGGTGAGGCGACAATGAGAAACTTGTTCTTCTCTGATGGACAAGAATTGGGAAGGGAGACACTATAGAATATCTTAGCTATGGTCCCAGATAGGAGGCTGCCATAGAATATTACTCTAAGACTCTACTCCTTTGGCTCTCCTGAGATGAAAAAACAAAAAAAGTACACCCAACAAGAAAGACTCATTACCACCACACTCGTGTGAAACTAAATCTAGTGTACATAACTGATAAACTGGGGGGAGGGGTGGTGGTGGTGGAGAGATGCTGAGATACTGAATAATTACTTCAATTTCTGTTTAGGTTTCTTTTTATGTTTTAATTACCCCAAAGTGAAGGAGTACTTAATTCATCGGGTGGGATAAGGAGGTCTGAAAAATCTGAAGATTAGTACAGTTAGCCTACGGAAGTCATTCTGCAATACCATTGAATCATGTGAACTTGGGCTTCAGCTAACCTTTATGGGACTTAGTTTTCTCAATAATGAAGTGCAAAAGATAACCAATAGCTAAGATCTCTTCCATCTATAACACAGTATGATTCTATAAAAAGAGAAGTAACATAAAAATATCAATCAGCCATGTTAGATGAATTTGCAATAAATGCATTATTGCCTCTAAACTACTTATCTCCCTTCCCCCACCCTAAACACTCATTCATACCTCTCCCCTTTGACAAACAAATGACAAGGTAATGTCAGAAGAACATCTCTATTCATTTCTAGAACCTCTTATTGTCCAATCAACCAGAAACTATCTCCATGTCAAACTATCACACCTCAAACTTCAACTGGAACAGAGGTTAAGACAAGTTTTTAAATTCAATTTTTAGGAGAAGAGTTAACTAAAACTTGAAGGAGCCCAACTAGTCTGTCTTACCTATCCAATAATTATAAATATATATTTTAAACTTTTATTCTAAATTTATTTCTTCTGTGTATAGGTACCATATAGATCAGATCAGGTTTTGAATAATTTAACAGTAAGATATTCTCTTACAAGTTTAAAATTAGTTTCTATGTTTTGGTATTTTATCAATTCTCTTTCTTGTCCAGTAAGCCTATTATAGCACTTTCCTCAGGGACTGGAAGCAAATTAGAATCTTAAGAACCAAAAGATTTCTAGGATTCTTTTTTACCTGCTGTTTCTTTGTTATCTCATTGGACATCATTTTGGCAGAATCTAAGACTTTAATTGCACTTTCATCTTCTAAAATGTTCCCTTCCGAAGATGATAATGTTTCTAAAATTTTTGTCTCTATATCTTTTAGCTGTTTCTTATTAGCTGCAGACTGAAGAATAAGAGCATTTCGTTCCTCTTCTAATTCTGGTCTAAAAAGATAGAAACATTTAGTTTAAATTTGTAGTCTTTCATGTAAGTTTATATCTAAATATTATGGCTCACAATTTCATAGACATTTAAATAATTTTGTAGACATGTAACACAAACTAAGGTGATTAATCTCTTCATCTTAATTTAAGCAAAAATACTTCCATACAAATAACAACTTGAGAGATTCAAGTGAAACAAGAGCATAAATTGTACACATGTAAAATGTGGCAATAATATGTGCCACAGTAAGTCTAAGAATATGTTAGATTTATCTATATGGAGTAGCAAGTTATGTGAGAATAAGAACTGGAGAAGAGATTCAGAGTCTGAAACTTCTTATCTGTTTCTTGGTTTTGTCATCAATAAGTCTCATTTTCATTATATATTCTATTAACATAATAGCAAATATGGAAAGGTGACTAGTCATAAAACTGGCTTTTTTAAATGAAAGGCAAAATTGACACATCTTAATAAACAAAGATGAGATGAAACTTCAGAATAACACAATCCACTATGTAAAAGAATATGTTATGACATGATTCTGTCTTGGATACTATACAAGTGAGATTTAAACATTGGAAGTAACAAAACTATCTTATGGTTATTTATTTTTACTTTCAATTTGATTTCATTTAATAGACCACTTGATAATGTTACATTAAGCTTCAAGTGGAACCCAAGATTTCCTTCTTGAAGCAATTCTTTACTATTAGCCCTTCTGGGTCTCATAATATTTTTTCTCATTTAAAAAATAATATATACTAGTAATAGAAAAATACATAAAGTATGAAGAAAACAACAAAAATTACCTATAATCTTATCACCACAGGGATAATCACTGTTAACATTCTGGTGTATTCCTTCCCAATCTTTTTTTTTTTTTAAGATGTAGGGTCTTGCTCTGTCACTCAGGTTGGAATGCAGTGACTTAATTCACTTAGTTCACTGTAGCCTCAAACTCCTGGGCTCAAGCAATCCCTCAGCCTCAGCTTCCCAAGTTTCTAGGTCTATAGGCATGACCCACTATGCCTGGCCCAATCATTTTATATATATAAGATATATATCCATCCATTAATTTTCTACAATATTACCTATAAAATATCATAGGTAATAAATAAAATTATTTTTATTATTACAAATATTATAAAATATTATCTATATTGTATATAGTTTTATATGCTGCTTTTTCTTTCTGATACTAAGCATTTATTATTTAATTCACATCCTTTATATATAAGAATGAATGCATTTCTGATTATGTCGATAGCATATATTCCCAGGGCTGAAATTTCTGGCTCAAACAATCAGATAGTCACGGCATATAACCTGAATCCTACTACTCATACTAAAAGCCCAACTACAAGATGGTTGGTTTATAACTTACTTGTTACAGAATGGCTATTTTATTTTATTTTTTTTTTGAGACAGAGTCTCGCTTCGTTGCCCAGGCTAGAGTGAGTGCCTTGGCGTCAGCCTAGCTCACAGCAACCTCAAACTCCTGGGCTTAAGCAATCCTCCTGCCTCAGCCTCCCAAGTAGCTGGGACTACAGGCATGCGCCACCACGCCCGGCTAATTTTTTGTATATATTTTTAGTTGGTCAATTAATTGCTTTCTATTTTTAGTAGAGACGGTGTCTCACTCAGGGTGGTTTCGAACTCCTGACCTCGAGCAATCCGCCCGCCTCGGCCTCCCAGAGTGCTAGGATTACAGGCGTGAGCCACCGCGCGGCCTGGAACGGCTATTTTAAAGGATTATATGATTATTTAACTTACAATAGTAAAATATGAAATTTGATGAAGTTTCAAAATAATCACAAAAGTATTAATGGCCTACAAATATTCCTCTCTAACCCATCTGGAAGCATCTAAGAAAATACATACCTCTCCTTTGCAACAACAATACCTAGTAATTGATCTTCAAGTCCTTCTGGAGTTATCATGAAATTGAGCAAAGACACCTTTGTGGCTAGCTCTGGCATATAGTGTGGATTTCTCAGTTTTGTGGTAATATAAAATTTGAAATCCATGGAATACTCAATAATTACTTCACCAAGTCTGATACAATCAATGCCACCTATAGTTCAGAAAACAAATGCATAATAAGTGAGCCAGTTACATAGGTCCTCTCCCTATGTACTTCTAAGGCCTTGCCTAGGTTCCAAATAAAGGGTCCTAAAGCAATTTGAAGTAGAAAACAGGTTGTGACAAAGTCACAGACAAAGCAGCAAGTAAGCAATTATATAGCAGACCTCATTCTGGGATAATATAGGACATTTTCTCTGGGTGTCATGAAGCTTGGTAAATCAAGATTTCTTTTGAGCTTTCTTCCTTAGTTTTCAATCATAGTTCTAAAATATTAATATTTGTATATGACTAAAGCTCTTAACAGTATCAGTACTTGGCAGAGACAAAATTGCTATGAGCAGAAAGATCTAAGGTGGACAGTGTTTACCTAAACTCAACTCTGGCTCACATTCACCTTCACTATTCATAATAATGGACTTTGTGTGGTCAATGGTCACAACATAGAGGAATTTCAGGCTGGCTTCAACTTCTTTATGTTCTCTAAGAACAACAGTCTAGATAACAGTGCAGTGGTTAAGGCAATGAAGAGACAACAAGGTATTATATTTATCTTGGAAGACCCGACGAAGGTTCATTCCTGATAGCTTGTTCCAAATTTCCTTTCACTCATAACAATTACCCAGAAATTCTGAGTTATTAACATCATTATTAAATTTACATAGAGGTTTGCTTTAATGATTCAAGGATAATCCAATCATCTTTCAGTTCAACCAACTAATATTAATTGCCTTATACCTTGTTTAAAAGTTTGTCTAAGTAGTAAAGGCTCCAGAGATGGATCCAGTTCTTCACCAACATTTTCTAATAGAAGTGGAGTTCCAAACTGAATACAGTTTTCCAATGTTCTCATATAGTCTGAATCTGATAGCTTAATAACACTAAGCTGATTTTCTTTCTCAGAGTTTTTGATCCACTTATTGGCTTGACCTTGGGGGTCAATCATTAAAGGCCTAAAATATAATGAGAAAAATTCTGAGAGGAATACATCTTGAGATTTCTTTAAAGTTATGTAATTTAAATAATAAACATCACCATCAATTTGTATAAATACAAAGTACTTCACATATATTATCAGGATTAATATTCAAAAAATCCTGTGAGACATTTTATTCTCATTTATTTTCCAAATAAAGAAATTCAGTCTCAGGGAGTACTCCAGGTTCAAGGTTTAAAGGTTCTATAACTGGTTCAGTGTTAGGCAAAGTAAGACCTTGTGAACCTATGAGCACTCTGCTCTTTCCAATATGACACTGTCTTCAGGATAACTTTAATACATGATATTCGCTAACATAATATGAAAAATAATACTATAAAGTATATGATAGAAATTTAAAACAAGAGAACCACTATCCTATAAAGGATTTTCTCAGGTTATGAGTATAACCACAAACTAAGTGTCCAAGTATAGTATATATTTGAGATCTATTTAGGAGTTTTTTCTAAGTTAGTACAGTAAAGACTTTGTGTACAAGAATATATTATTGATTGTTCAGATATTTAAAATGTGATGTGCTTTCTCCTTCCTCAGGGATGATGCTGATTGTCTTAGTTTTCTTTTATATTCAGTACAGTACATTAAATTTTCTTTAAAAAGTACAGCAAAGAAAGGAGAGTTTTTGTCCCATGTGACTTCAGCTTTCTCAGACATCCTTTTTCTACTACAACTGCTTCTAGGGCTAAAATCTCCTTTCCCTTTGCCTATGAATAAACTCTTTAATCTACTCCCAGATAACAGTGTTCTTTTATTTTATGTATTTTTCCAAAAGATAAAACTAACTCACTGGTTGTTTTCTTTCTCAGCTCAAATTGTGCTGAAATCTTACCTAAACCACAAAAAGATCCAGACACAAGATAAAATCTACTTTTCCTACTACAGCAAACAGAGCAAAAGTTTTCTGCAAAAGAGAAAGTCATTTTTGCATACAACTGCTTAAAAATTGCTTAGTAATCAGACTAGACGTTTTTAGTATCTTTCAAGCCCCACTTTATTTTTTTACTTTTTACATTAATCAAGCCCCACTTTAAAGGGGCATTTTTTTCTTCCTTACATACATATTTTTATTACTGGAAAAATATAGTATTTGTTCATTCCTTTGCAAAAAGTAACGATACCCATAAATTAACATTCTAACATTAATCAATGTTCTTAGCAATCCAATAATTAGAGCTTCTTGTCTACTCTAAAAGAAATCTAACTCCTATTTAATATAATCTTATGTAAAATTGGGTTATTGTGTTCATTATAGAGATAAGGCCATGGCAGGCCATGGTTATTTGTATTCTAAATATACCTTACTTTCAGTATAAAAATAATACTAGTCCACATTTGAGATCTTTGGGAAGTCTGAATAAAGCAGAATTATCCCTCTATATTTCTGACAGAAGTGGTAATTTGGGAGAAAATAAGCTTTGCTATTAAGTAGCCAAAGTGATGTATTAAACACTAAAACAAGGAGCACAGTAAGTACTTTCATCATAGTTAAAACATTAGCAAAATCGGAACTTAAGATAACACTAGAATTTTAACACTAAAATGAGGTATTTGAAGATAATTATAAAAATTAAGATTTACTGAGTACTTACCATGTGCTAAGTGCTTTCTCACAACATTTCTATGACGTAGGCGTTATCTCCATTTATAGATGGTGCTACTGAGGCTAAAAGGTTCAATAAGTTGCCAAAATCTCAAGACAGAAAGTGATAGAGAAAAACTGAACCCAAATATCCTGACACCAGAGTCGGAACTGCTCTCAAACATTCCATATTATAAATAGACAAACTTCCAGAAATCATGAGGAGCAAGCACAATGATGGAATAATTATAAACTATGGTCCTAGCAGCATGATAGGCTATATAACCTAAAAATCCTTCTTCTACCTACTAATGATGGGTAAAATGGGACATTATTTTAAATACATAGTGAATTGAGGTATGCATTTAAAAGATACATACAAACACACATAACACATACATACAGAAAATTATAGGTGCCATAAACAGACAAAACTGAAATCCAGAACAGTAAGTGTGTGGGCTGAACTGACAGCTGGACTTGGAGAGAATGTCAATCCGATAACCTAAGGACTCACGGCGTCCATATGTGACGGGAGGCTGCAACTGACATCCCTGAATTAGGGTGAAACCTACAAAAGCTTTGTTAAATCATGGATAGAAAAGTTCCAACCCTATGCATAAGGAGACAAGAAGGAAATATTTTGATTTCTGAGGAAATGTTTTGAATCTCTGGCTGAGAAAAATTGTCCCCTGAGAATCTGTGGCTATGGTCTATATCTCATATAGGTTTAGGGTATAAATTTATATTATCTACATGACTGAGGAAACTCCAAGGTGGAATATTAAAATATATTTGGCAAGTAATACTCCTGGGAATCCTGGAAGACATAAAGGCAAAACGCATTGCAGCTGAGGGAAGGGCAAAAGAAGAACTCAGCCCTTAGAGAAGAGGTAGGAAAATGTCTGAGCCAAAACGTTATAACTTTACCAACCATTACCAAGTAGAGATCTCTCCTAGGAGAGGGGGAGGAAATTCTTGCTCAAGACTAACCATAGCTGGAAGGCAGAATTTGCTGGAATAGGTAGGAGGGGCAATCTACATTCAGAGGAAGAGGAAAAATGTAAAGAAAGACTTTCTCTGTGGCATAAGTATCCGAGAATAGTTGAAAGCTGAAGGCAAAACTCTACACTGAGAAAAACACTCCAGAACCTAAGCTGCCATTTTCAGCTTGGACTCATAGCTAGATGAATTTGAAACCTCTGGTCCCCTAAACTTTAGCATAGCAACAACAAAACCCAAACCCAGCTCTACTCATCATTAGATTGACTCAAACCTCAATGATATGATATGACAGAAAAAGAAGCATACCCATTTCCAAGAATAAATGCCATTTAGTTTGTATCTATTGTTAGACCCATGATATCCAGTATTCAGTCAAATATTTAAGATATATTAATAAGCAAGAAAAAACACCAAAACATTCTCAAGTGACAATGAAACCAACAGAAACAGACTCAGAAATGATACAACTGTTGGAAATAGATAGGAATTAAAAAAAAAATAACTATAATGAAAATGCTAAGAGAGTTAGTAGAATAGGTGGACAACATGCCTGAAGAGATGATCTTCAGCAGAAAGATGGAAACTATAAGAAAGAGTTAAATGGAAATACTAGAAATAAAAAATATGTCAAATCTAAAGAAACCCTTTCATAAGCTGTGGGTAGATTCAACACAATTGAGGAGAGAATCAGTTAATATAGTTATTAAGACAGGTTAAAAAAAATTTCTCTGATACTCAAAAGGAAAAAACTGATAAAAGTAGATATTGCTTTGGCAGCACAGATACTAAAATTAGAATGATACAGAGAAGATTAGCATGGCCCCTATACAAGGATGACACATGAATTCATGAAGCATTCCATATTTTCAAGTTCTAATTTCAAGACTAGAGCAAGGTGACTATAGTTAACAACAATGTATTGTACATTTCAAAGTAGCTAGAAGAGAGGACCTGAAATGTTCTTAGCACACATTGATGATAAATACTCAAGGTGATGGATACCCCAAATACCCTGACTTGATCAATACACATTCTATGCATGTAACAAAATATCATATGCACCCCCATAATCATGCAAAATATTATGTATCAATAAAAAGTGACAAGCATAAAAAAACTAAAAAGAAAAAAAAAGGAAAAGCAGACCAGGGCATCAAATAGCTACGGGACAATATCAAACAGACTTATTAGCACGGCACTGAAATCTCAGCAAGACGAGACAGGAAAACGAGGCAGCTTTCAGTTTAGAGAACCTCAGTCAGGATAAACATCAGGATGAAAGTGCACACACATGTGCATGACACATCCGGACACATCAAACTGCTGAAAACTAAAGACAGAGAACAATTTAAAGGTTGCCAGAAGAAAAAAAAAAGATACATTATATAAGAGGAACTAAAATAAGCTCAGAGTAGACTTCTCATTAGACTGTGCAAGCCAGAAGCAATGGAGTGACATCTTGAAAGGAAACCAAAACAAAAAACAAAAACAACTGTCAATCCAGAATCTCAAACCCAGCAAAAAATATCTTTCAAAATGAAGATGAAATAAAGATTTTTTTTCAAGGTTGGTTAATGAGTACAGAAATACAGTTAGATAGAAGAAATAAGATCCAGTGTTCAATAGTACAGTAGGGTGACTATAGTTAACAATAATTTATTGTATAGTTCAAAATAGCTAGAAGAGAAGAATTGGAATGTTCCCAACAGAAAGAAAAGATAAATGTTTGACGTGATTAATATCCCAATTACCCCGATTTGAACATTAAACATTGCATACATGTATCAAAATACCACATTTATCCCCAAAATATGTACAACTAAAACTAAATTTGTTGATACAATTAATTATGTATCAATTTTTTAAAAAGATTATTTTTAGACTATGAAAAGAAAAAAGCTGAGTGAATTCATTCCCAGCAGACCTGTACGTAGGAAGCATTAAACAATATTCTTCAGGTGGAAGAAATACAAAACTAGACAGAAACACAAAGAAATGAAGAGGTCCAAAAATGGGAATAAGTGAAGGTAAACATAAAAAACTTTTTTCCTTATATTTAATCACTCTAAAAGATAAATTACGGTCTATAGCAAAAATTATAACAATGTTTATGGGATTTTATGGCATATGAAAAATTGAAATATACAATAGCACAATAGATAGGAAATATTAGAATTAAACTGTTGAAAGATTCTTATACTGTATGTATAGTGGTATACAATTATTTGAAGGAATTCAGTAATAAACTAGAGATGGATATTGTAAACACTACAGCAAACACTGAAAACAGGCAGTATATAACCAATAAGCCAATAGTGGAGATAAAATGGAATCCTAAAAAAGTTCAGTTAATCCAAATCCAAATAGAAAAAGAAAAGAAAAGAAACAAAGAACAGATGAGACAAAGAGAAAAGACTAGCAAGATGGTAGATTAAGTTTAAATAATTCCATTAAGTGTAAAATATCTAAATATGCTGATTAAAAGTAAGAAGAAAAACAGTCTTTTCAGGCCAATTCACAAGTCCTCACTAAAAAAAAGCAACAAACCAAACAAAAAACACTAAAAGGACAAAGGTAGCATTATAAATCAATGAGGAAATGATGAATAACTCAATAAACAGTGCTGGGGTAAATGGCTATCATTATAAAAAAATAAATATAATTAGATTCTTACATTTCATGGTGTCTAATAATGGAAATAGAAGAAAGCAAGAGTCCTAATTCTGTGAAAAAAGTATACCACTTTCTCAGCTCATAATTCTTTTTCTGAGAACTACACCCCTGGCCCCCAATACCCACGTTTGTTACTGTAATGCCTTATGGTCACCTATATCACAGCTATAGGTCACTAGACCTGAGATAGATGTTTGTCCCAAGCCAGACCAAGCAGATTTTCTTTACAGAAATTAGAGTTTGGACTCGATGGTTCTGGTTAATCTATGTTATTCAACTGATGTGTTTTTTGAACTCAGGAACTGAGGCTTCCTTAGTGAGTGGTCATGTGCACGGAGGAACAGAGACAGCATAAATATCTTCAGAGACAGATTAATGAAGCAGCTGCACAGAGAATGACACAGAATGTAAGTTCTACTGCCTGGGGCAGGGGTAGTGGGGAGAGAGAGAGAGAATTGCCTTAATTACCAATGCTTTCTCATTTTTACTTTCTAGAGAGGCCTGTTGGCCCATCTTTTCTCTAAGATACCCTTAAGATAGTTTAAAGTGAGTAACTGAAAGCATGGGCATTAGTTGTGTTACTAGGTTTTGTTGTCAGGAGGCACAGAGAGGACACTAGCCTCTGTACCCAATTTTTAAAAATTTTTTATTTAAAAATTTATTTTAGAGACAGGGTTTCACTCTGTCACCCAGGCTGGAATGCAGTGGCCAGATCATAGCTCACTGTAACCTCAACCGTAGTCTCAAGGGATCCTCTTGCCTCAGCCTCTTTTTTTTTTTTGAGACAGAGTCTCACTTTGTTGCCCAGGCTAGAGTGAGTGCCATGGCGTCAGCCTCGCTCACAGCAACCTCAAACTCCTGGGCTCAAGCGATCCTCCTGCCTCAGCCTCCCAAGTAGCTGGGACTACAGGCATGCGCCACCATGCCCGGCTGATTTTTTCTATATATATTAGTTGGCCAATTAATTTCTTTCTATTTATAGTAGAGATGGGGTCTCACTCTTGCTCAGGCTGGTCTCGAACTCCTGAGCTCAAAGGATCCGCCCACCTCGGCCTCCCAGAGAGCTAGGATTACAGGCGTGAGCCACCGCGCCCGGCCTCAGCCTCTTGAATAGCTGGGATTGCAGGCATGCACCACCACGCCTAGCTAATTTTTTATTTTTTAAATTTACACAGACATTTAATTAGCTTTATTTACAGAGCAGGGACTTTTTTTCTTTTCAGTCTCCAGCGGTGCCTAGACAACATTGTCAGGCAAGAACACCAGTTTAAAAGAAATGTATGCAGAACCCTAAAAATAACCGATATCTGTGCCCCTCAAGAGGAGGCAGGCTTGGCTGTATCAGCGGTCTCTGCGCCTCAGCTACTCGGAAGCAATCCTGCTGCAGTCTCTACATCCCATGGTTTTGAAGACAAGGCCACTATTGCTGCGTTCCTATCAAAGCCCATAGCCCATAGGTTTTCTATTTTTTTGGTGTATTCTGGGCTAGAAACTGGTGTTCCAGCATACACATGTGCCCAAAGTCGAGCTGTCTGTTTGAACATTTTGGGCTTTTGTTTGTACTGATTTGCTACTACTGCATCTTGCGGATCATCCGGTTCTGCAGCTGCCAATAGTGCTTGCAATGACAATAATACCATGCGGACAGTCATTGCTGCCGCCCATTGATCTTTCAGGATATCCAAATGAATAGCCCCTGTGACGGAACTAATATTAGGATGCCATATTTTAGTGATAAACCAGACCTTAGGGGGATTAAATGGATATGTTTCTGGTATTTTTATCTCTAGTTGGTATTTTCCTCCTTCTTATGGTGTGTCTGGAGGTCCTGCTATTTCTCCTCTTAATTCTGTAAAATTCTCATCTACAAGATCTACTTTAATTTGATTTTCGCTCGTCCTTGCCCGGGGTAGAGTGCTGCGGTGTCAGCCTAGCCCACAGCAACCTCAAACTCCTGGGCTCAAGCAATCCTCCTGCCTCAGTCTCCCAAGTACCTGTGATTACAGGTGTGTGCCACCACGCGCGGCTGATTTTTCTATTTTTAGTAGAGCCAGGGTCTCGCTTTTGCTCAGGCTGGTCTGGAACTCCTGACCTCAAGCAATCCTTCTGCCTCGGCCTAATTTTTTAAATTTTTTGTAGAGACGGAGTCTCACTATGTTGCCCAGGCTGGTCTCAAAGTCCTGGGCTCAAGCAATCCTCCTGCCTCGGCCTTCCAAAGTGTTGAGATTACAAGCATGAGCCACTGTGCCCAGCACCAATCATATTGGTGTCAAGAAGGATAGCCATAGATTATTGAACTGGGCCTGAGTGGCAAGAAGTGGAGTTTGGGCTACAAGGATGAAAGCTCCTGCTCCAAAACTTACCCAGTCCATGATCTGCTGACCATCTAGTCCAAAAATAATAGATGGAAAGGGTAACTTCACTGGAATGTCACTTTATTAAAAGGGTCAGCTTTCCGCCAGAAATGGCAGATTGTTTTCTTCAAATTACATACTACCCTGAAACCTCTGGGTTCCCTGAATATCAATTAAGGCTTATAGATATCCCAACAGCGTTTTCTAAGCTGCAATTTAAAAAATCTGAATGGTCACCAAATGCATGGAAATGGGTCCTAAAACAGAATTAACAAAAACTCATGGGTCTACTATTCCGTTAAATAGAATAGTCCTTACTCTACCATAGAATACATTTTTTGAGTAGCTAAAATATGCTTTTCCCAGATTATATTAAATTTTGCTCATCGTTTAGATGTTTCAACCTAAGGATGTCCACTCTCAAGTAAAATTTTGAGTGGAAAACCAATCAAAATATGATTATATACATCCTTATTTTATTAAAACAATACATCAATATAAAGGAGATGTTATATGTTAGATGTTTTGAGGTTTCCAGCAAGGTTTCCAAAGAATATAAAACAAGCAATAACTCAAATTTTCAGGACGTTAGATTTCCTTGTATCTTTAATTTATCTCACATTCCAAAAGAAGAAAGAAATTTCCATTATGGTTTTAAGGGCAGTGAGCATAATATTTTTTTCCACATTTCATTCTAGCATAGTACTTAAGAGCAAGGAGTTGAAAGTTAGATTGCTCAGCTTCAAATTCTGATTCCACCATTTATTAGCTCAGTTATCTTACTAAATTTGAAATTGCTAAATCATTCTAGGCCTCAATTTCCTCATCTGTAAAATAAGATAGTAATAGTGTCTAACTAATAGGATATTATGATGATATAGGGCACTTAGAATAGTACCTGATGAATATAAGAACTTGACAGTATCCATCATACATTTGAGATATGGTCCCATGAAAAGACTTTTAAAATTAGATAACAAAAACCACTGTAGAAAACTATTTCTCAGATTAGAGTAATTTTCCAAGTTTTTCAAAGTGGTATAGATAAAAAGATAACAATAAAGTCCATTTGAAAAGTTTTTATAGTTATCAGATTATCAATAATAGCAACTGAAAAAGCTATCCATGAAATTGTATAAATTATCAAGTAATAGTATCTTGAAAATGGGTTGAAATATCTAGTTAATATAAATACCTAGAAATAGCCCAGATGTCCATCAATAGGAGAATGCATAAACTGTGATATATTTATGCAATGAAACATCACTTAGCAACAAAAATAGCAACATAGGACCAATGTATGCAATAATATGGATGAATTCAAAAAAATTACACTGAATGTAACAAGCCTCACACAAAAGAGTACATACAGTGTGATTCCATTTCTATGAAATTATAGAACTAACTCATGCAAAAATAACCTAAGTAAAACTAACCTATGGTAGGAAATAGTCAAAACAATGATTTCATGGGGTGGGGTAAGAGTGGAAACGGACACGAGGGGATTTCCTGGGCTGTAATCATGTTCTGTATCTTTTTTTTTTTTTTTTTTGGGACAGAGTCTCGCTTTGTTGCCCAGGCTAGAGTGAGTGCCGTGGCATCAGCCTCGCTCACAGCAACCTCAAACTCCTGGGCTCAAGCAATCCTCCTGCCTCAGCCTCCCGAGTAGCTGGGACTACAGGCATGCGCCACCATGCCCGGCTAATTTTTTCTGTATATTTTTAGTTGGCCAATTAATTTCTTTCTATTTTTAGTAGAGACGGGGTCTCGCTCTTGCTCAGGCTGGTCTTGAACTCCTGACCGTGGGCGATCCTCCCACCTCGGCCTCCCAGAGAGCTAGGATTACAGGCGTGAGCCACCGCACCCGGCCCATGTTCTGTATCTTGATAGAGGTTTGGGTTGTGCAGGTGTACACTTTTGTTAGAACTCAATGAATGGTATACTTAAGTTTCATGTATTTCATTGTAAATTTTACCTCAAAAGAAAAAACAAAAACATATTGAACTTTAGTTAGTGATATGGATGTTGAAGTATTTGGAGGGAAGTATTTCCATGTTTGCAATTTACATAAAAATATATAACAAATGGTTTGATGGATTGATAGAGGGATGGACAGACGTGATAAAGCAGAAAGAATAATAGAATTTCAATCGCAGAATCTCGGAGGTGGTAGCTATATTGGTGCTTATTGTAAAATTCTTTCAACTTTTCTATATATTTGAAAACTTTCAAATAAAACAATGGAAAAAATAAATAATTTTTGTTTCTTACCAACGCCTAGAGTTATTAACAATCACTCCATTATCTATGGAGAATGTATCTGTTGGTAATCCAGCAATATTCCAGGCTCTAATTTTTACTGGATCACCCAAGGTCTTACTCAACAAGAACTCTTCTGAACATGGAATTTTTTTCTCCTGTAAGAAATAAACAAAAATTTGATGTTTTCTTTCATTTTGCTAATGGAAAAAAATGTATTAAAATGTCGATCTAATTGTTATTAGATACTATTTAATAACTCAAGGGAACAGAAAAAAACTGAATTAAAAGTTGGACTGTGGAAGTATTTTGCTGATCAAACTAAAAGCAAAAAGAGAAAGATTCCATAGTTTTAGTTATTTTTTTCTTTTCCCTGTCCTTATTATCATCCTTTCCCCCAACACACCCAAAACATACTTAAAATGTTCTAAAACAAAACTTACAAAATGTAAAATCACTACCTTGCACAACATGCTCCAATCTTGTGTACACGTTTGTCGAAAGCCGGAAGTGAAAGCACCAAGGTAGGCTATTACTCCTGCTGATACCAAGACATCACCAGTTAAATTTTCATATGTTATCTGAAGATCATCTGCAGCTTGAGCCCATCTATATGATAAAACAAAGGCAAAATGGATTCACATTAGAGAATGATGGAAGACAGTAATTGAAAGGACAAGGGGCTTCTAGTCCAATT
>VSMD01091209.1:0-37161 GCA_008750895.1 Mirza zaza | reverse complement strand
ATATTAGTTGGCCAATTAATTTCTTTCTATTTATAGTAGAGATGGGGTCTCACTCTTGCTCAGGCTGGTCTCGAACTCCTGAGCTCAAACGATCCGCCCGCCTCGGCCTCCCAGAGAGCTAGGATTACAGGCGTGAGCCACCACGCCCGGCCTCCAGGTACCATTCTAAGTCTTCTACATGCATCTAACACATCTAACCTTTCCAGCAGTCTTATGAAATAGGTTCTATTATTGGTCTCATTTTACAAAGGAGGGAACTGAGACATAGGCGGGTAAGTAACTTGTCCAGTGTCACACAGCTAATAAGTGGTAGAGTAGGGATTTAAAACTAGATAGTCTGACTCCAGAGTAGCTTTTAACCAGTACTTATTTATGTTTCTACATATATGAGCATAGATATGCCATATACATATATACATACATATATGTGTATATAGAAAATAAATACTCTTAATTCCATCAGTCTCCATCACATCTTTCTAAGCTGGGAGTTATCCTTGCACTTTAAGATGATGTTGGCTTTTCAGTTTATTTCTCAGAGGCAGCCTGATTTTTTCATACCTCCAAGTTCTTAGGGGCTGTTGTGCTCTGGTCCCATGTGCTGAGAGCACTTGCTGGACTTCTCTGTAGCACTCACCATGATTCGCCATTCTTTCCTTCCTTAGGCTACCATGGCACTGTGCCCCACTAACTTTCTTCATTACTCTATGGTTGTTCTTTCTCAAGATACTTTACTGTTTCATCTTTCTGCTCTTTGAATCTTGAGATTTTCTATGGTTTTGTACTTAAACTTCTTTTAGCCCTTGTAACCTAGATAACCTCATCTACTCTTATGTTTTTGACTGCCATTTCTTTCTTTCTGTTTTTTTTTTTTTTTTTTTTTGAGACAGAGTCTCACTTTGTTGCCCAAGCTAGAGTGACTGCTGTGGCGTCAGCCTAGCTCTCAGCAACCTCAAACTCCTGGGCTCAAGCAATCCTACTGCCTCAGCCTCCCGACTAGCTGGGACTACAGGCATGCGCCACCATGCCCAGCTAATTTTTTCTATATATATTAGTTGGCCAATTAATTTCTTTCTATTTATAGTAGAGATGGGGTCTTGCTCTTGCTCAGGCTGGTTTCGAAGTCTTGACCTCGAGCAATCCGCCTGGGTTGGCCTCCCAGAGTGCTAGGATTATAGGAGTGAGCCACTGTGCCTGACCTTGACTGCCATTTCTAAGCTGACAGTTCCCCCAAGTCATATTTCATTTCATTCCATGTCCTTATATCTTGCTGCCTTGTGGACATCTATTTCATTTCAACAATTATTCTAAATTTTTATGTCACATTGTCACATCCATCTGACAAGTTTCTAATCCTGGATTAATCCAACTGTCTTCTCTCTCCATGTCTGTAACTAAGTGGCTAACTGCTGCTATAGAAAACCACAGTCATCAATTCATGGTCACAGGTCTCAATGGACACTCAATGCTGCTGCACAATGTTATTGCTTCTCTGTTTACAGGATTCTCCCACTCGTCACAAGGGATATTTCATACCTTCTCTCATCTCCTCAAGCCACCAGCTCTGCCTCCACTATCTCTAAGATCAGAATATTTATGTAATAAATGCAATAAGCACTTGTTAATTACCTATATCTCCTCCTATTTCACAGAGAGAACCAAAGCCATCAGGTGGAAACTGCCTCAAAATCTGGTCTGGTTTTCCATCTGTTGGGGGAATGTGTTCTGACTACCCCACTAGACTCAATGGCGAGCCTTGCTTATAGAAACTATGTTTTATACTTTTCTGCCTCACTGGAGCTGAGCACAGGGCCCTGGGATATATGGAGACTTGGACCCTAGTTTCAACTGACATTGTCCTGCATTTCTCACCACCTTGGCTTGTTTCTTGTAGCTGATGTAGAAGGCCAACCTTTGAGACACCAAGACAAGCGGCTTAGTTTAAATTTGGTAAGTTTGGCACTTGGGCTCCTTTAAGCCTCAATTTTACCAAAAATATCCTGACCTATATATAATCCCTTCAAGTCTTTTGGGATCCAGCAGTCTGAATCTCTGAGGACTCTTCTAGTTTCCTCTTAACACTTGAACTTGTTTGGGAACTACTGGACTTAGTGTTTATAAGGGCCCTGCCAGTTCTAATGTTCTAGACACTTGTTCAACTTGGGTTAGCTACTTAAGGCATCACATTATGCTTAAAGGATTTACATAAATTCATAACCTCTGTCTTCCAACATCAGATCTGGGAGAGTCAATCGTATATACACATAATTATTCCAGAGGCAGAATTTGAGCTAGAGGCTTGTCCAACTTTCCTGAGAAAGTTCAGAGTTATTCTTGGATAATTTGGAACTGAAACTATATCTGCAGCCTTGGCTGCCCACTGGTAGCAGTTTCCATGATTGGTCTGTGGTTCCCAATCTGTATGTATTCTCTTGCAGCCAAGCAGGTTCTCCCCGATGTACCCCACAGCTTCAGCCAGTGCTGAAGAAGGCTACATGCCCATGAGCCCCCTGGCCACTGTCTCTGGTCTTGGATCCCTCTGCAGCCCTGATGACTACATTCCAATGAGCTCAGGAAGCATGACAAGCCCACTACCTGAGCTACCTGCAAACCTGGAGCCTCCTCCGGTGAACAGAGATCTCAAACCTCAGAGGAAATGTAAGGCACTTGACCAGCCCTTCTGTACACGGGGAGGGGAGCAAAGTCCTGGTAGATACATAGAAATGGTTTCCTTCCTGACCCTCTCAGGGAAGGAAGAACTAGAGAAACCATCCCAGAGGGCTGGAAAATATAAGGGCAAGAAAGAAGTGGCTGGGATGGAATGGGAAGTGCTAGGGTACCTTGTTGTCCCAAATTGTCATGGTAAAAAAGTCATAAAACTTACAGGCACTGTGGCCCTGCAAATACAGCCTATGAAGCCAAGTTCATTCCAGAGATCTTATCTTTGGCTATTTCTCTAACAAAGGCCCAAGAATAAGTGATGATCGATTGGAATGGAATCCACCTGATGTCTCTTCATTTAGGCAGCACTTGGATGTATTCATAGTGTCAGCCTTCTGTAAAGTAGCCAAGGATAGCCTTTGACACCAATTCCTAAAGGTCAGACTTGGTCACATACAATTTATCATTCACTGCTCTGTACATGCCCATCAGGCAGCTTCTCTGGTGTACTAAGCAGCATGGACAGACAAGGAAGTAGGAGAAGAGGGAAAGAGGAAAAGCAGGTCAAAGCAACTTGTTAATTTCATTCTTGCCCTGCCTCACCTGCCCAGTCGGCTGTGTGAGTACAAGAAAGCCTTTGGTATAATGACTATGATCTGACACTCCATCTGGTCCATTCCAACTTCTCTTTGCTCTGGAAAAACTACCACTTCAGGTGGCCATGCCCAAAGCTGCTACCTAAGCCCTCTACTCATGCCTGGTCCATTCTCATCACACCCACTTAAATTTGAGTCAAACCACATTTACACATGTGCAGTGTGTTTGCTGTTTGTGTGGTGCTATGCTAGGCACTGGGCGGGATGCAAAGATGAGGCTCTTCATTCTCAGGGGAGGAAGCCATCTAAAAACCACCTGGATGAAAAAGTAGAATTATGAAGTCAGTACTAAATAGGAGAACAGACCTGTCTTATGAGGTTCTGAGGAAATAACCATTCATTCTGGTCAAAAACAATTTCACAGGGGCTTATAACTTTGAAGTAGATATTAATGTTTCACTCAGTTAATTTTCTATGGCAGTGCCATCCAACAGAACTTTCTTGAAATATGGCTAGTGCAACTGAGGAGTTGAACTTTAAATTTTAATAAATTTACATATATGTGTAAATAGCCACGTGTGGCTAGTGGTCACTATGTTGGACACTGCAGCTCTATATAACCTGGAGATAGGCAGACAGAAGATGTTTGGTGGACTCAGGGTTGGAGATTTAGTGAGTGGATGCAGGGGTGGATGCCCAGCCCAGGAGGAGTGGGTTCTGGAATGAACACTGCGGCCCAGGAGAGACAGAGGGTAGGTGGTGAAACTGGGAGGTGGCTTGTGAGTGACCCTTCTCCCCACGGACTTCATGACACATGTGCTCTTTCCAGCTCAGCCATTTGGCAGTTCTGAGGCTCCTGGGAAACCAGTTGGTCAGCAGGAAGGTTGCTGTCCTGGGCTCTGGTGGCATGGAGGGGAATTAGACGTCTCTATCCACGTAGTCTAGTAAGGCGGTGATAAAGGAAAACATGCAGGATGGGCCACTGAGATGGAGCAAGGGTCAGGGCAGATGCTACATGCTTCTCTAGATGCCGAGGCTACTGCAGTGAACACACCACATAAACCGTTGTCCTCCTAGAGCACAGTCTAGACCTGAATCAAGTAATTATAGATGAATATATCATCACAACTGGGGGTAGTTCTGTGAAGGGTAAGTACAAGAATCTATGAGAGCCCATGATATGGGGCCTGATCGTGTCTGGAGATCAAAGGCCTCCCTAAGCATGGGACATTGAGCTGAGATCTGAATATGAGTAACTAGGCAAAGAAATGGGGAAGAATGTTCTAGGCAGAAGGACCATTGAGTAAACAATGAGTTGGAGGTGGGGAAGACTAGAAGCTGGGTGATCATCTCTGTCCATGATAAGAAGGGTAAATTTTCATTTTAGGTATGTCATGTGTGAGGTAGGTGTTGGGATTCCACAAGGTCCAAGACTTTTGTCTGTGCATTACATACAGTGAGTTCCCAATAAATGTATTTTGACTAAATGTGTCACCACGTTGTTACGTCCAGCAGGTAATGCGACCATTTGCTTGGTCTTCACTCTCAGTGGGGCAGGGAAGAGGAGGACAGTGAAATTCACACCCATCATCAGTGCTGCCTGTCAGTAAATTTGGACTTGGTGTGCCAGGAAAGTTTACTGCCTTTAGATTCTGCCCTTGAACTCATGAGAACTAGGCATACTAGATATTGTGTGCTGTCTTGTAGCACGGCCACCTCCCCTGGACCTGAGAAACCTCTCCACCATCCGGGAACACGCATCTCTAACCAGGACCCACACTGTACCTTGGTAAGTTTCTGATTGCTCACAGGCACCTTGTGCAGCATAGATACCCCCAGAGTTAGTTAAGCCTCTTTGATTAAATGTAGTTGAAGCCCACTCTATCTAGCTTAAGCCAAAGGAGGGATGAGGTTTATTATCAAGAGCCAGGGATGTTTTATAGATCACAAAGGAAGAAATATAACTGGGTCACCCAGGATACTGGAACCAGGAACTGGAGTGTTGTCAGGAACCCAACGCATTTGCTTATCTCTTCACATTTGCTCCTTCTTTTGTCTTTGCAGAATTGGGTAGGAGAAGGGAGTTCTCAGAGAAGGAGGGATGGTGATTGTTCATGGGCTGGACAGACAAACCTCAAAATATACTTGCACTCTCTCATCTCACCTTTTAGAAATTACATTTTCAGAGTCCTGAGCCCAGGAGTTTCTTGGTTCACTCTAATGCCATAGGACATAATCACTTTGTAAAGCAGAATTCTGCAGTGAGCTGTATTTCCAGCTAAGACTGCAGGGAAACTCAGTCTGTGTTTGACTCTGGAGTAGGATGGTAGTTGATTCACACAGTCTTCTTGTCTTACCAGAGGAATGGCCTTACTTCCTTACTTTTCCTAGTTACTTTGAATGGAAATGAGAGGGCACCAAAGGAGTTTTTTTTTTTGCTAAATTATATGATGCCTTGGTCTGTTTCTGGAAAGCTCATGAGCTATGTCTCTTAGAGCCCCATAGAGGCTCATAGAGGGCCTGGAAAAAAAAAAGCAGCTTTTGTGAGTTGGGATCCAGTTGCCCCAGAGTGGGAGAGAAACTGCTGGGCAGCCTCTGCTTCTTCAGGAGTTGCTCTGGCTGGAGGGAAGCTGTGTCTGGAAGGGAAGGGCAGAAACCCCATGGGGGCCATGTCAGTTCCTGGCTGGCTTTCAGAGCAGCTGTAAGGCATTGATTTGACCTCATTTATATTTTTGTTCTTAGCAATCGAACCAGCTTTCTCTCTCCAGAAAGAAATGGTATTAATCCTGCAAGAGTTTTTGCCAATCCTGTTTCCAGAAAAGAGGAAGAAAGCTACATCCAAATGGTAACCTATATTTTTCACACTCTTCTTATTCTTCACTCTAATCTACATTCTTACAAGTTCATTATAAAGGAAACATCCTTCAGAAATCCATGTGCAATCTTAAAACGATCACTTGATTGTAAAACCAGGTCACAAGCTTTTCTCGACTGGGAACAAATTGATTTGAAGCTGTTTTCTTTCCTGCAATATTCAACTCCTCATATCATTTTGAGACCACAGTATTTCAAGAGAACCCAAGGCTGAGGCATGCGAAACAGGAACATGGAAATGCCAGAAATTCTTTTCACCAAGCTTGTGATGTCCCTTTTGACCCCAGTAGGTTTGTAGTTCCCTGGGTGTCCAGAGTCTAGGCTGTGAAAACTCACATATTGTGTCCTCCCTTCCACCGAAACACCTGGTAGCCCTGCCGTGATTGTCTCTGAACTTTCCTGAAGGATGAACCACCAAGAATCCCCTTGGGGCATGTACAGTGCCCTGGGCCATGGATGTATCTTAGCTTCTGGACACTACTGTTTAGGGCGTCTTTCTGTAGACCTGAGTGGACAGAGACCTGACCTCTCTATCCTTTGATTAATCATTCACAGTTCAAGAGTCCTAATGTCTCTCTCCTGCCCTGTTGTGCCTTCTGTTCTCTTTATCTTAGATGCTACTGAGAGCGTGGGTTTTTGAAGATGGAGAGGGGCTTCTAGCACCTCTGGTAATTAGCTGCACTTGAACCAGTACTGTGCCCATTCTGCAATTTAGAAATATAGGAAACTCTAGAGAATGCTTCTGCTTGAACTATGAAATTTTGAAAAGAGGTCTTAGAAGGACAATGTTCAAGGCACTGTGCTATGTACTACTCTTGAGAAGATAATTCTACCCTCCTATATGTGAGGATAATAGGCCATTGAAAATCTAAAAATAGTAATTGCTAGTAAATCAATAATTAAATGCTTCATTTTGCCTTTTTATTTGATTAAAAATGTGCTGTAAGTGCACTTAACCATATACAGATGGAAAATGACTCATACACAAATCTGCTGTAGTCTTCCCAGTAGTTCTCACACTTAGTAAGGGCCCTTGGGAGACTTCTAGAAGAAAACACTCTTACAAAGGATGCTGAACAGCTGCATTCTGTCTCCAGAGAAAAGAAAATGGAAGTGAATCTAAAATCTAAAGAAAGCAAGTTCACAGTCATTCCAGACACCAGCAGTTCATTTCTGATCTTTGAGGTTGTGAGAAAGACCAGTGTTTCATTAACAACTCAGTTAGGGATTGAGTGTTTGCCTGGGCTTATCACTGATCAGTGACTGTCCATATGCATCACAGTAGATTAAGAGCCCAGAACACTAGCTGAAGGTAGCTGTGAGGGAATGGCCATATAAAAATGTTTAAAGGCTATTCCATCTCATTCAATTATGTTTTTGTTAACTTCAGTAATAAGATATGATTTTGATTTACATTTTTTCATTCATGCCACAAAACAGCCCTATTTGGAAGTCAAAATTAATATGATTTGACTCTTTAATTTTAGCAGGGTTTTTTTGTTTGTTTTTGTTTTGTTTTTTTGAGACAGAGTCTCGCTCTGTTGCCCGAGTTGGAGTGCCATGGCATCAGCCTAGCTCACAGCAACCTCAAACTCCTGGGCTCAAGCCATCCTCCTGCCTCAGCCTCCCGAGTAGCTGGGACTACAGGCATTCGACACTATGCCCAGCTAGATTTTGCTATTTATGGTAGAGACGGGGTCTCCCTCTTGCTCAGGCTGGTCTCAAACTCCTGGCCTCTAGCAATCCTCCCGCCTTGGCCTCCCAGAGTGCTAGGATTACAGGCGTGAGCCACTGCACCCGGCCCAATTTTAACAGTTTTGTAAGGATTTATAGAATTCTAGACTCTTAAATTTCACATTAATTTTTTATTATGGTATAATGTTTTTAAGTTTTTAGATTGTACAGTGAAATTTACTTTCTCTTGGTGTCCAGTTCTATGAGTTTGAAAGTATGTATCTATTTGTGTAACGATAACCACAATCAAGATACAGAACAGTTCCCAAAGTACTCCTTCATGCTACCTCTTTATAGCCACACCCTCTTTCCATCCCTAAACCCTGGCAAGCACTGATCTGTGCTCCATCACTATGGTTTTTTTTAATAGTTGGAAAAAGGGAGAATATTTTAGTAGTATGTTTAGGTAATTGTGGCTATTATATGATACTACACTAAAAATTGACAAGTGGTAGTTTCTTTCTTTATTTCTCTCTCTTTTTTTTTTTATTTTAGGGTATTATGAGGGTACATTTTATGGCTTTGCCTCACCCTAGCGAGGGTTAGGGGCATGCCCTTCCCCTCTACAATGTTCGTAGTGTCCTTTAGTTGTG
This sequence comes from Mirza zaza, assembly GCA_008750895.1. Lineage (NCBI taxonomy): Eukaryota > Metazoa > Chordata > Mammalia > Primates > Cheirogaleidae > Mirza > Mirza zaza. Next base: position 28,703 of record VSMD01091209.1, on the reverse strand, counting down.
AGTTTACCCCCCCAAAAAAAAACCCTAATCCCTGAAGAATATTACTACCATGTGAGCACCGTAGTGTTAGTGCCAATTTGATGGCAAGTACAAGTGGAGCCTATTCTTTTGCTCTTGTGATACTTCATTTCGGATAATAGGCTCAAGCTCAATCCAGGAAAATATAAGAGGTGCTAGATCACTGTCATTTGTTATAATTGAGTAATATTCCATTGTATACATATACCAAATTTTAGTAATCCACTCATGAATTGACAGAAACTTGGTTTCCACAACCTTGCAATAATGAATTGTGCTGCCATAAACATTCGAGTGCAGATGTCTTTATTATAGAATATCTTTTGCTCTTTTGGGTAGATGCCTAATAGCGCTATTGCTAGATCAAATGGTATTTCTATTTTTAGCTCTTTGAGATTCTCCAAATTCTTTTTTTTTTTTTTTTTTGAGACAGAGTCTCACTTTATTGCCCAGGCTAGAGTGAGTGCCGTGGCGTCAGCCTAGCTCACAGCAACCTCAAACTCCTGGGCTCAAGCGATCCTGCTGCCTCAGCCTCCCAAGTAGCTGGGACTACAGGCATGCGCCACCATGCCCGGCTAATTTTTTCTATATATATTAGTTGGCCAATTAATTTCTTTCTATTTATAGTGGAGACGGGGTCTCGCTATTGCTCAGGCTGGTCTCGAACTCCTGAGCTCAAACGATCCGCCCGCCTCGGCCTCCCAGAGAGCTAGGATTACAGGCGTGAGCCACCGCGCCCGGCCAAGATTCTCCAAATTCTTTTCCACAGAGTTTGCACTAATTTTCAGTCCCACCAACAGTGTAAGAGTATTCCTGTCTCTCCACATCCTCGCCAGCATTTGTAGTTTTGGGATTTTTTGATAGAGGCCAATCTAACTGTGGTTATGTGATATCTCATTGTGGTTTGATTTGCATTTCTCTAATGATTAGAGATGTTGAGCATTTTTTTTATATGTTTGCTGGCCATTATTCTGTCTTCTTTTGAAAAGTTTATGTTCATTTCCATTGCCCATTTATTGATGGGATTGTTTGATTTTTTTTTCTTGTTGATTTTTTTAAGTTCTAGATAGATTCTTGTTATCAGCCCTTTATCGGATGTGTAGAGAGCAAATATTTTTCTCCCATTCTGTAGGCTGTTTATTCACTCTAATGATAGTTTCCTTGGTTGTGCAAAAGCTTTTTAATTTGATCTGATCCCACTTATTTATTTTTGTTGCTGCTGTGATTGCCTTGGGGGGTCTTCTTAAACAATTCTTTGCCTAGGTCGGCATGGTGGCTCACACCTGTCTGTAATCCTAGCACTCTAGATGGCCGAGGTGGGTGGATCCCTCAAGGTCAGGAGTTTGAAACCAACCTGAGGAAGAGACTCTGTCTCTACTAAAAATAGAAACAAATTAATTGGCCAACTAAAAATATATAGACAAAATTAGCTGGGCATGGTGGCACATGCCTGTAGTCCCAGCTACTCAGGAGGCTGAGGCAGAAGGATTGCTTGAGCCCGGGAGTTTGAGGTTGCTGTGAGCTAGGCTGATGCCACAGCACTCTAGCCCAGGCAACAGAGTGAGACTGTCAAAAAAGAAAAAAATTCTTTGCCTAGGCCGATGTGTGAAAGGGTCTTCCCAACATCTTCTTCTAGAATTCTTAAGGTTTCATGCTTTAGGTTTAAGTCTGTTATCCATCTTGAATTGATTTTTATGAGAGGTGGGGATCCAGTTTCACTCTTTGGCAGGTAGCTATCCAGTTTTCCCAGCACCATATATTGAAAAGAGATTCTTTTCCCTGGTGTATATTTTTGTTTGCTTTGTCAAAGATTAGATTACCATATGTGGATGGTTTCATCTCTGTATTCTCAGTCCTGTTTCAAAGATCTATGTCTCTGTTCTTGTGCCTGGACCACATGGCTATACTTCAGAGTTTTACCTAACATACAAAGAACTCGTACCTATACTACAGAAATTATTCCACAACACTGAGAAAGATGGTATCCTTCCTAACTCATTCTATGTCACTATGATTTTGTCGTTTTTAAGAATGCCACATAAATAGGATCATACGGTACCTTTTGAGACTGGCTTCTTTCACTCAGAATAATGTCTTTGAAGTTCATCCAAATGGTTACATGTGTAAATTGTTCTTTCTGTTTTCTTGCTGAGCAGTATTAAAGTGTTTGGATGTACCATATTTTGTTTGTCCACTCACCCATTGAAGGATATTTGGATCATTTGAAGTTTTGGGGCAGTTAAAACTGTTATAAACATTCTTTTACAGTTTTTTTTATTTTTATTTTTTTTAATTTTTCTTTTTGAGACAGAGTCTCACTTTGTTGTCCGGGCTAGAGTGCCGTGGCGTCAGCCTAGCTCACAGCAACCTCAACCTCGTGGGCTCAAGCAATCCTCCTGCCTCAGCCTCCCGAGTAGCTGGGACTACAGGCATGTGCCACCATGCCCAGCTAATTTTTTATATATATTTTTAGTTGTCCAGCTAATTTCTTTCTACTTTTAGTAGAGACGGGGTCTCACTCTTGCTCAGGCTGGTCTCAAACTTCTGACCTTGAGCAATCTGCCCACCTCAGCCTCCCAGAGTGCTAGGATTACAGGTGTGAGCCACCGCGCCCGGCTTCTTTAACAGTTTTTTAAAAATATTTTTATTGTATTAAAATGTACATGACATAAAATTTACCATTTTAATCATTTTAAGTGTACAATTCAGTGCCATTAAGTACATTCATGATGTTGCATAATCATCACCACTGTCCATTTTCAGAATTTTTTCATCATCCCAAGCAGACATTCTGTACCCATTAAATAATAACTCCCTATTTCCCCACCCACAAATGCCTGCTAATCTCTGTTCTGCTTTCTGTATCTATGAATTTACCTTTGCTAGGTACCTCATGTAAGTAGAATCATAGAATATTTGTCCTTCTGTCTGTGTCTTCTTTCATTTAGCTTAATGTTTTTAAGATCCATCCATATTGTAGCATATGTCAGAATTTCATTCATTTTTAAGGCTGAATAATATTTAATTATATGGATATAGTATATTTTTTTTGTTCATTCATCTGTTAATGGCCATTTGGGTTGATTTTATCATTTGTCTATTATGAATAATACTGCTATGAACATTTGTATACAAATACATGTTTGAGTTCCTACTTTTAATTCTTTTGGATATATACCTAGAGGTGGAATTTCTGGATCATATGGTAATTCTATGCTTAATTTTTTAAGGAACTATCAAACTTCTTTTCCACAGTGGCTGCACTATCTTACATTCCTGTCAGTAATGCACACAAATTCCAATTTCTCTGCGACCTCACTAACACTTATTTCCTTTTTTAAAAATAATAGCCATCCTACTGAGTGTGAAGTGGTATCTCATTGTGGTTTTCATTTGCATTTCCCTAATGATTAGTAATGTTAATCATCTTTTCATGTGCTTATTGGCCATTTGTATATCTTCTTTTTTTTTTTTTTTTTTGACAGAATCTTGCTCTGGCGGCCCCTGGTAGAGTGCAGTGGCATCATTATCATTGTAGGTCACTGCAACCTCAAACTCCCAGGTTCAAGTAATCCTCCTGCCTCAGCCTCCCTACTGTGTTACCCCGAAAATAAAACCTACCCATAAAATAAGCCCTAGCAGGATTTCTAAGCATTTGCGCAATATAAGCCCTACCCTGAAAATAAGACCTAGTGATGGGCGTAGCTACGCAGCCTATCTGCACAACCCATGCATTTCCTGGTGGAGTGGTAAAGAAGACAAGCCGCCCTTCTCATCTCATCTGCCCCATGAGAGCTCTATTGCTCAACATGAGAGGTTGGGGCCAATGGTTCTAAAGGAAATAGAGTTGCAAGAAATTCAGAATGGAATTCGGGGTTTGGAGAGTTATAATGATGTTCCAGAATAAGACAACTTAACTATATTTGAATAAATGTAGATTGTTATACTATACTTAAAAAAAAAAAAAAACACATCCCCTGAAAATAAGCCCTAGGGTGTCTTCTTGAGGAAAAATAAATATAAGACCCTGTCTTATTTTTGGAGAAACACGGTAGTAGCTGGGACTACAGGTGTGTGCCACAATGCCTGGCTAATTTTTCTATTTTTGGTAGAGATGGAGTCTCACTCTTGCTCAGGCTGGTCTCAAACCCCTCAGCTCAAGTGATACTCCTGCTTTGGCCTCCCAGAGTGCTGGAATTACAGGCTTTAGCCACCGTGCCTGGCCTTTATATCTTTTTTGGATAAATGTCTATTCAAGTCCTTTGCACATTTTTTAATTGCATTGTTTCTTTTTTGTTGTTGTTGAGTTATTAGAGTTTTAAAAAATATATTCTGGGTAGCAACCCCTTATGAAATATATGATTTGCAAATATTTTCTCCCATTCTGTGGAGATTTCACTGTCTTGATGGTGTCCCTTGATGCACAGGAGTTTTTGATTTTAACGAAGTCAAATTTATCTTTTTTCCCCTTTTTTTGTTTTTTGAGACAGAATCTCACTCTGTTGCCCAGGCTAGAGTGCCGTGGCGTCAACCTAGCTCACAGCAACCTCTAACTCCTGGGCTCAAGTGATCCTTCTGCCTCAGCCTCCCAAGTAACTGGGACTACAGGCATGCACCACCATGCCTGGCTAATTTTTTCTATTTTTGGTAGAGATGGGATCTTACTCTTGTTCAGGGTAGTCTTGAACTCCTGAACTCAGACGGTCCCCGCCCGCCTTGGCCTCCCAGAGTGCTAGGTTTACAGGCATGAGCCACTGCACCCAGCCTCTTTTTCTCCCTTTATTGCCTTGCTTTTAGTGTCACATCCATGAAATCATTGCCAAATCCAATGCTGTGAAGATTTTCTCCTGATTTCTTCTAAGAGTGTTATAATTTTAGCTCTTATATTTAAGTCTATGATCCTTTTTGAGTTAATTTTTATATATGTTATAAGGTTAGAGTCCAGCTTAATCCTTTTGCATATGGACTTCCAGTTTTCCCAGCACCATCTGTTGAAAAGATTGTCCTTTCCCCACATTGAAGGGTGTTGGCACCTTTGTTGAAAATCAGTTGTCCAGATGTGCAAGAGTTTATTTCCAAGCTGTCTATTCTATTCCATTGGTCTATCTATCTGTCCTTATTGCTAGAGCCCCACTGTTTTAATTACTGTAGCTTAGCCTTGTAGTAAGTTTTAAAATCAGAAAGTGCAACTTTTCCAATTCTGTTCTTCTTTTTCAAGATTGATTTTGCTATTCAGGATCCCTGAAGATTCCATGTAAATTTTAGGATAGGTTTGTCTATTTCTGCAAAAAAATGCCATTGGGATTCTGATGGGGAATACTTTGAATTTGCAGATTATTTTTGTGTAATATTGTCATCTTAAAAATATTAAGTCTTTCGGCCGGGCGCAGTGGCTCACACCTGTAATCCTAGCACTCTGGGAGGCTGAGCCAGGTGGATTGCTTGAGGTCAGGAGTTGGAAACCAGCCTGAGCATGAGCAACACCCTGTCTCTACTTTAAATAGAAATAAATTAATTGGCCAACTAATATATATAGAAAAAATTAGCCGGGCATGGTGGCGCATGCCTGTAGTCCCAGCTACTTAGGAGGCTGAGGCAGCAGGATTGCTTGAGCCCAGGAATTTGAGGTTGCTGTGAGCTAGGCTGACGCCACGACACTTACTCTAACCTGGACAACAAAGTGAGACTCTGTCTCAAAAAAACCAAAAAAAATAAAAAAAACAATATTAAGTCTTTCAATCCATGAACACACATATATTTTCATTTATTTATATCTCCTTTATTTTCTTTCAGCAATGTTTTTTTCTTTTTTTACAAGGGGAACACCAAACATACTTTATTAGCACAAAAAAGCAGCCATAACAAAACACAGCAAACAGAAACATACATTAACAGTCAAAGGGTTAGTGTTATATACAAATATAGCTTTTCTTTTTTTAGCCTTGGCAATATCCATAGGGATATAAAATGACATTCTGTAGCAGCAGGTAAGGAAACTATGGAGCATTCACCAGTGGTATAGAACACATTAACAAAAAGACACAAGAATGGATTTGGCTACTTTAGTGCAAAATGTCTAGGACAGAACTGTAAATTCAATCCAATTACTAAGAAGCAAACACTAGAACTTGGTGTAAGTTCCAAAAGAGCTCACTCAAGTAGTATTACATATTATTCTAAGTCACAAAAAGGTGCTAATTAAAGTTATTTACAGATACAGTGGTTGTACAATACCTTCTAAATCTGCAATTTAGGTTTCAGATTTTCCACTAAAAATTAACTGCACCGAAATTCTATAAATTATACTTAAGCAATACAGCTATAAGAGTTTACAACAGGCCATGCGTGGTGGCCCACGCCCATAATCCTAGCACTCTGGGAGGCCGTGACAGGATTGCTCAAGGTCAGGAGTTTAGACCAGCCTGAGCAAGAATGAAACCCCTCTGTACTAAAAACAGAAAGAAATTAGTTGGCCAACTAAAAATAAATAGAAAAAATTATCCGGCATGGTGGCACATGCCTGTAATCCCAGCTACTCGGGAGGCTGAGGCAGTAGGATCGCTTGAGCCTAGGAGTCTGATGTTGCTGTGAGCTAGGCTGACCCCACGGCACTCTAGCCCATGCAACAGAGTGAGACTCTGTCTCAAAAAAAAAAAAAAAAAAAAAAAAAAGAGTTTACAACAAAAAGATAAATGCTTTCATCCAAATTATTAATTACTGTTTAATAAAAATCTCAACATTAGCAACTACTGTCGTTACTATTATCTGACTTGTTTGGGAATCTTCTAGTCTCATTTTCTTCATGGTTCACAAGCTTATGATGGGCACAGGAAAAGATCCAACTTTTATTAAATGATTAGACGGCACATGTCAACTTAAAATATCACATGCATGACACTACGATGCAGCAGCTATTCAAATATCTGTTTTAAATTAAAGCACTCATTGAAAAAATTAATACCTAAGGCCTTTAAATAAAATTCTACTACTTCATAGGTATGAAAATTTTAAGAACTACTATATAGATAACCTGGTTTACTTAACAGTACCTTTTTCAGAAGAGAAAAAGAGTCTGACTATAAACTACATCAACACTTAAGTGAACTGCATTATGCCCTTGTGGCCAGAAGTTGCAGTTATTTCTAAAAGGAAAGCAGTCTTTTATTTCTTGGACTTCCAAAGCTTGATTTATAGTGACTAAAAACATCACTACTTTTGGAAGGTTATAGAGAAACTCTTAGTAAAAAATAATTTCAAACATTAGTCACACTGTTAAAATACTCATCCAATATTTTTTTTTTGAGACAGAATCTCACTTTGCTGCCCAGGCTAGAGTGAGTGCCATAGTGTCAGCCTAGCTCACAGCAACCTCAAATTCCTGGGCTCAAGCGATCTTCCTGCCTCAGCCTCTCAAGTAGCTGGGATTACAGGCATGTGCCACCGTGCCTGACTAATTTTTTCTATATATTTTTAGTTGTCCAATTAATTTCTTTCCATTTTTAGTAGAGACGAGGTCTTGCTCTTGCTCAGGCTGGTTTCGAACTCCTGACCTTGAGCTATCCTCCCACCTCAGCCTCCCAGAGTGCTAGGATTACAGGTGTGAGCCATTTCGCCCAGCCCTCATCCAATATTAATAATTTGTTCTTTGGTAAGAACTATAATTCTTCATAACAAATGCCCCAAAGTTGCCTAACTCAGTTACTACAGCCATTAAAAACAAAAGTGTTAGCTAAATTAGCAAAATGTTTTTGTAGTCTTACTGAACACCTGTAGCTCTATCCTCTGTTGTTCCAATAGGCACCACGTTTATCTGAATAAGTAACAGCAGACTGTACCTGACAAACACTAACACTAAGTTTACACACTGTGTGAAAAAACCTAGCACTGACAGTCTTGCTATAGGTGTATTGTCTGATGCACACATATTGTCTGATGCACATGAAAGCAGACCTAGTTGATACCCTTTGGGGACAGAAGCATTTACATTGCCTTAACTGGTTCTCTTTCTAACCAGCTAACCCTAACTTTTTGTTTACAATGATAGTCCTTTAAAAAAAATCCTGTAACATTGATGGTAAAGGGAGCCATCCATTCCATTATAGGTATTGCACCTGCAGATTACTGTACAACAGATATACTGCAGGCTCAAAGGAAAAGTCCTACTGAGCGATATAGTAAGCAATGGTTGGAAAAACGTGCAAGAACTGGGATCTTTACAATGTCCTAAAAGTGCTGTTATAGTGGAGGAGTGGCATACTTACGGATTATGTGCATCAAAACTAAAGTTCAATTTGGGCATGCAAGGATTTGTTGTAGTGGCGGAAGTTCACAGAGAAAAGGTAGTCCTCTTGCACAGAATCCCTGAGGAAAAATGTGCCTTCAGGCTTCCCTTCCCACCTCAGCAATGTTTTATAGTTTTCAGTGTACAAGTCTGTCTTCTTGGTTAAATTTATTCCTAAGTATTTTATTCTGTTGATGCTATTATGAGTGAAATTGTTTTCTTAATTGCCTTCTGGGATTGTTAATTGTTAGTGTGTAGAAGTGCAACTGATTTTTGTATGTTGATACTATATTCTGCAACATTGCTGAATTTATTTTTTCATTTATTATTAATTTTTATGTGAAATCTTTAAGGTTTTCTATATATAGGAGCATATCATCAGCAAATAGAGATTATTCTACTTCTCTCTTTCCAATTTGGATAACTTTTATTTCTTTTTTCTTGCCTGATTGCTTTGTCTAGGACTTCCAATACTTTGTTGAATAGAAGTAGCAAAAGTGGGCATCGTTGTCTTTTTCCTGGTTTTAATGGCTTTTTTTTTTTGGAGACAGAGTCTCGCTTTGTTGCCCAGGCTAGAGTGAGTGCCATGGCATCAGCCTAGCTCACAGCAACCTCAAACTCCTGGGCTCAAGCAATCCTGCTGCCTCAGCCTCCCAAGTAGCTGGGACTACAGGCATGTGCCACCACGCCCGGCTAATTTTTCTTATATATATTAGTTGGCCAATTAATTTCTTTTCTATTTATAGTAGAGATGGGGTCTCGCTCTTGCTCAGGCTGGTTTCGAACTCCTGACCTTGAGCAGTCCACCTGCCTCGGCCTCCCAGAGTGCTAGGATTACAGGTGTGAGCTACCGCGCCCGGCCTTAATGGCCTTTTACAAGTTTTTTCATGGATATAAGTTTTCATTTGTCTAGGGCAGTAGTTCTCAACTAGGGGTGATTTTGTTCCTCAAGGGACATTTGCTAATGTCTAGAGACATTTTTGGTTGACACATTTTGGTTGACACACTCCACTTCCCCTGGAGTGGAAGGGGTGGTGCTACTGGGATCTAGTGGGAAGAGTTCAGAGATTTTACTGCACAACCTACAACGTACAACCCCCAGAACAAAGAACTATCCAACCCAAATGTCAATAGTGCCACTGTTGAGAAACCTAGCTCCAGGGTAAATACTCAGAAGTGGGGGTGCTGAGTCATCAACTATATGTTTAATTGGATCATCAATTGTTCATTTAACTTTATAAGATACTACCAAAATGTTTTCCACAGTGACTGTACCATTTTGTGCTCCCACCAGCAATTTATGAGAGTTTCAGTTGCTCCACCTCCTTGCCAGCATACAAGATATTACCAGTTTTTTTTCCTTTAGACATTCAATAGGTCTGCAGTGTATTCAGTGTGATTTTAAGGTGTATTTCCCTAATGGCAAAGGTTGGTGAACATATTTTTGTCTTCTTACTTGCCATCCATATATCTTCTTTGTTGGAATACCTTTTTGCCCAATTTTTAATCAAGTTGTTTGTTTTCTTACATTGAGTTTTAAGAGTTCTTTATATATTCTGTGTACAGGTCATCCAATGGATATATAGTTTGCAAATATTTTCTCTGAATTTGGAGCTTGTCCTTTCATTCTCTTCTGTCTTTTGCAGAGCAAACATTTTAAAATTTAATTAAGTCTTATTTATTGATTTTGTTTCTTTCATGGACACTTATCATGTCTAAACTCTTTGCCCAACCCTAGTTCATTAGGATTTTCTCCTATATTTTCTTCTCAAATTATCATGGTTTTATATTTAAGCCTATAATCCATTTCGAGTTAATTCTTTTTATAAGATGTGAAGCTGAAGTTGATTTTTTTGCATAGGGATGTCCAAATGTTCCAGTACCATTTATTAAAAAGACAATCCTTTCTTCATTGAATTGCCTTTGCACCTTTGTAAAAAAAAATCAGTTGGGTATTCTTATGTAGAATCTCTATCCCACTCATTGTCTATCCCTTTGCCTATACAGTTGTGATGATTGTAGCTTTATAGTAAACCTTAAAATTAGGAAGTATATTTTACCCAACTTCATTCTTGTTTATAAACTTTGTTTTTGTTATTCTATTTCCTTTGTCTTTCCATATAAATTTTAGAACCAGCTTTTCTTTATCTACAAAATATCTTGATAAGATTTTTATTGGAATTGCACTAAATCTTTAAGCAAATTTGAGAATTAACATCTTTACTATACTGAATCTTTTAATTAACAAATCCAGTATGTCTTTCCATTTACTCAAATTTTCTTTGATTTGTTTCCTTGGAATTTTGTAATTTTACATATAGATCTTATGCATGTTTTATGAGTTTATATCTAAGTATTTCATATTTGGAGCCATTATCATGGCATTTTTGTAATTTCAGCTTCCAGTGGTCCATTGGTAGTATATAGAAATATGATCAATTTTTGTGTTTTGATCTTGTATCCTGAAACATTGCTAAATTCACTTATTAGGAGGTTTTTATTTTCTTTAGATTTCTTGGGACTTTCTGTTTACGTAATCAAGGCATCTGTTAATATAAAGTATTATTTCTTCATTTTCAATCGTTATGCTCTTTATTTCTTTTGATTGCCGTATCCCCAGGCTAACATTTCCAGTACAATGTTGAATAGATGTCTTGTTTGCCATCTTAAGGGGAAAAGCATTCAGCCTTTAACTATTAAGTACAATGTTAGCTGTTTATAGATGTTCTTTATCAGATTAAAGAAGCTCTCTTCTATTGCTGGTTTGCTGAGAGTTTTATCATGAATGGATGTTGAATTTTATTAAATGCTTTTTTTATTAATCATTAATTAATGATTTTATTAATCATTAATCATTAATATGATCATTTAGTTTTCTTTTCTTTCTTTTTTTTTTTTTTTTTGACAGTCTCACTCTGTTGCCTGGGCTAGAGTGCCGTAGGGTCACCCTAGCTCACAGCAACCTCAGACTCCTGGGCTCAAACGATCCTCCTGCCTCAGCCTCTCCAGTAGCTGGGACTATAGGCATGTGCCACCATGTCCGGCTAATTTTTATTCTATATATTTTTATTCTTATCTTTGTTTTTTTGTTGTTGTTTTTTTGTTTTTGTTTTTTTTTTGAGACAGTCTCACTCTGTTGCCCGGGCTAGAGTGCTGTGGTGTCAGCCTAGCTCACAGCAACCTCAGGCTCCTGGGCTCAAGCGATCCTTCTGCCTTAGCCTCCCAGGTAGCTGGGACTACAGGCATGTGTTACCATGCCCGGCTAATTTTTTCTATATATTTTTAGTTGGCCAATTAATTTCTTTCTATTTTTTGTAGAGACAGGGTCTCGCTGTTGCTCAGGCTGGTTTCGAACTCCTGACCTTGAGCGATCCTCCTGCCTTGACCTCCCAGCATGCTAGGATTATAGGCATGAGGTACCGGGCCCAGCCTAGTTTTCTTTTTTACACTGTTAACATCGTGGATCATACTGATTTATTTCTGAACATTGAACCAGTCTTGTGTTCACTGAATAAATCCATTTGGTCATGGTATATTATTCTTTCTATATGTTGCTAGATTTGATTTGATAATGTTTTTTGAGTATTTTTGTGCCTATGTTCGTAATGAATGTTGAGCTGTAGGTTTTTGTAGTGTTTTTGTGTAGTTTTGTTATCAAGGTAATGCTGTACTCCTCAGGAAGTGTTCTCTCCTCTTGTATTTTTCTGGAATGGATTATGTAGAATTAGTTCTATTTATTCTTTTTTTTTTGGAGACAGAGTCTCGCTTTGTTGCCCAGGCTAGAGTGAGTGCCGTGGCGTCAGCCTAGCTCACAGCAACCTCAAACTCCTGAGCTCGAGCAATCCTGCTGCCTCAGCCTCCCGAGTAGCTGGGACTACAGGCATGCGCCACCATGCCCGGCTAATTTTTTTTTTTTTTTTATATATATATTAGTTGGCCAATTAATTTCTTTCTATTTTTATAGTAGAGATGGGGTCTCGCTCAGGCTGGTTTTGAACTCCTGACCTTGAGCAATCCGCCCGCCTCGGCCTCCCAGAGTGCTAGGATTACAGGCGTGAGCCACCGCGCCCGGCCCAGTTCTATTTATTCTTAAGTTTTGGTATAATTCACTAGTGAAAACATTGGGTGAATTCAATTTCTTTAATATATATAGGACCATTAACTTTATCTGTTTAATCTTGAGTGAATTTTGGTTATTTCCTAGGAGCTTTATAGTTTTACCCTCACATTTGGATCTATAATGCACCTTTAATTAATTTTTGTGTATGATGTGAGATAGAGGTCAAGTCTCATTTTCTTCCCATTGTTCTCAACAGGATGGATGGTCAAAATGACTTAATCCAACATTACTGGAAATGGAACTACATTTATTCTATTTTTTAAAAAATTTGATGGGGCACTCTGGTAGGCAAGGTAACATGAAAAATACCCGTCATATAAAATATATTTATTTTATTTTTTTTAAGAGACAGGGTCTCACTCTGTTGCCCAGACTGAAGTGCAGTCACATGATAATAGCTCACTGCAGCCTCAAATTCCTGGGTTCAAGCGATCCTCCCACCTCACCCTCCCCAGTAGCTAGGACTCTTGGCACATGCCACAACACCCAGCTAATTTTGTATATGTGTGTGTGTAGAGATAGGGTCTCACTATGTTGCCTAGGCTGGTCTCAAACTCCTGACCTCAAGTGATCCCTCCCACCTTAGCCTCCTAGAGTGCTGGGATTACAAGAATGAACCACTCTATTCTGCCATAAAATATCTTAATGTGATAGAGAATATATTTTAAAAGAACATTTTTAAAATCCAAAACTCAGCTGACAAGTACAGAAGGGAAATCTCTAGAGCCAAAAATATTGAGAAATGACAAGTCCTGAAAATAAACTAGAATTATAAATAGTAGACTCAAATATAGAAGTAAGTTATTTTTAGAAATATTGGATTTTGAATATAAAATAAGTATATTTGATATAGTTATTTAGAACTTCTAGACATAAAAATAAGGGTGAGAGTAGAAACTCAATGGATAAGTTAAACAGACTAAACCTAAAGAGTGATTTAGTGAACTGGAAGATTATTATGAAGAAGTTACTGATAAATCAGGACAAGGAGATAAAAACATGGAAAATATCAAAGAAAGTTGACACATAGAAGATAGGATGAGAAGGTCAAACATTTGTCTACTCAGAGTTGCAGGAGGAACTCATAGAAAAAATAGGATAGAAGCAATATATAAAGGGATTATGACAGAGTTTCTCACAATTCATGATACCAAACCCGAGAAAGTCGAAAGACTCACAAGCAGGTTAGTGGATAGTGGGCATATATTTTTAATTTGACTAAAAACTGCTGGTGGGACTGCAAATTAGGGCAACCTTTGTGGAAAAGAATTTGGAGATACCTCAAACAGCTAGAAATATAAATACCATTTGACCCTGCAATAGCATTGTTGGGCATCTACCCAAAAGAGCATAAGACATTCTATTATAAAGACATCTGCACCTGAATGTTTATAGCAGCACAATTCACTATTGCACGGTCATGGAAACAACCCAAGAGCCCATCAATTCATGAGTGGATAATTAAAATGTGGTATATCCTCACAATGGAATATTACTCAATCCTGAGAAATGACGGTGAGCTTGCACCATTTATGCTATCCTGGATTAAGCTTAAGCCCGTTATCCAAAGTGAGGCAACACAAGACATGGAAAATGGGCTCTACAACTACTTGCCATCAAATTGGTACTGACTGATTAAAACTATGGTTTTCAAATGGTGGCAATGTTCACTAGGGATTCGGGGGGCGGGGGACGGGACTCAATCTTAGGGAGGTGGCGAGTATTTTGGAGGAAAAGGGCATAACTCTAACCCTTCTTAGGGAGGGGCAAAGATATACAATGTAACCAAAATGTCAAAAAAAAAAAAAACAAAAACTTTTACTCTGAGAGGCCGAGGCGGGTGGATTGCTCGAGTCAGCAGTTCAAAACCAGCCTGAGCAAGAGCTTGACCCCATCTCTAGTATAAATAGAAAGAAATTAATTGGCCAACTAATATATATAGAAAAAAATTAGCCGGGCATGGTGGCGCATGCCTGTAGTCCCAGCTACTTGGGAGGCTGAGGCAGCAGGATTGCTTGAGCCCAGGAGTTTGAGGTTGCTGTGAGCTAGGCTCACTCCACGGCACTCACTCTAGCCTGTGCAACAAAGCGAGACTCTGTCTCAAAAAAAAAAAAAGAAAGAAAAAAAACTTTTTATTGGGTGGTGGGCAGGCGGTGGGGGGAGGAGGAAAGGGGTGTATGCTTCCATAACTTGTGTGATGCACACCACCGGGGGATTGGACACATCGGGGGGGAGGGAGGGGGGGCAGGGGCAATATTTGTAACCCTAACAATATTTGTACCTCCATAATATGATGAAATAAAGAAAAATAAATAAATACATAAACAAATAAAAACAAGTTGAAGTAATAAAATCTTAAAATAGAAAAAAAATTTAAATAATAAGTTGATAAAACAAACTCTACAAAAGTAAAATGAATAGTCAAGGAGAGAAATTGACAAAATAAACAACAAAATTAGAGAGGATCAACACAGCCATAATTCTCTCTATAAAAAGACTAAAACTGAACAAGACTAATCAATAAAAGATATGGATACAAATTAATGATATTAAGAATAAAAAGGGGATAATAATTGCAAATACAATTAACTACGTAAGAGAATATTATAAACTTTACACCAATAAATTTGAAAACATTGGTGAAAAAAATAGGCAAATCTTTGGAATTTAAAAAATCAAAGACTGACTTAAGTAGAAATAGAAAACTGAATGGTTATATACCGATAAAAGAAACTGAATCAGTGGGAAAATTTTTACTACAAAGGATCACAAGGCCCAAACAACTTTACCAACAGTTTCTACCAAAAGGAAGAGATAATAGCAATCTTATATAAATACCTCCAACAATGGAAAAAGAAAATATGAGGCTCAAATAACTTGATACCAAAACAAGTAGCAATAACATAAGTAGAAAATTATAGGCCAATCTCACTCAAGGATGCAGATTTAAAAACACTAAAGGAAGAATATGTCCAACCAAATATTTGTACACAAAGGTTCATAGCAGCATTTTTCATAATAGCCCAAAGTGAAAACAACTCAAATATTCATCAACTGATAAATGCATACATAAAATATAGTATAGCCATACAATGGAATATTATTTAGCCATAAAAAATAAAATACTGATACATAGAACAATGTGCATGAACCTTGAAAATAATATACTGAGTGAAAGAAGCCAGTCACAAAAGACCACACATCATATGATATTTTTTGTATGAAGTATCTAGAATAAGCAAATCTATAGAGACAGAAATTAGATTAACATGGTTGCCTAGAGCTGGGGGAGATGAGGGGACTGGGAGGTGATAACTAAGGGGTACAGGATTTCTTTTTGGGGTGATGAAAATGTTCTGAAACTGATTAAGGTTATGATCGCACAAATGTGTGACTATACTAAACACCACTAAGTTGTATACTTCAAATGGGTGAATTGTATGATATGGAATTTTATTTCAATAAAGTGGTTGCATAAGACATCCTAAAGATGATTTTAGTAAAATTAACTCAGCAATATATAAAACTGATTACAGGCCGGGCGCAGTGGTTCATGTCTGTAATCCTAGCACTCTGGGAGGCTGAGGCGGGAGAATCATTTGAGCTCAGGAGTTCAAGACCAGCCTGAGCAAGAGTGAAACCCCATCTCTAGTAAAAATAGAAAGAAATTAGCTGGACAACTAAAAATATATAGAAAAAAAGAGAAAAAAGTAAAACTGATTATATACACTAACAAGTTGGATTTATCCCAGTTATAACATTAGAGAATCTGTTAATAGACATCTCAGTAAAGATGGCAGATTGACCACCAGCCTCTATTTTCTCTCCATTCTAAAACACCCTCTAAAATAATAGTAAAGAGATTTGTTAAAGTCATAAACCCACAAGAATGTGAGGAATTGGAGAAGAAAATAGCAGTAACATACCAGATACTGGAAGGCAGATGGATATGTAGTAAATGACTTGTAAGACCCAGGGCAATTAAATCTTAAATATGCTGGGAGGAAGGAAGAAGCAACTTGCCTTATACTACAGAGTACCCAATTGATTCAGGAATTGTCCACAATAGGTAGTTCCGGAAGGAAGAAGACAAACAGTGATTATTCACAGATGAAGTGATTGTGTAACCAGAAAACTCAAAATAATCTACTTGGAAATAATTATAATTAATAAGTCAATTAGTAAAATAAATAATGAGAATTAATAAAATATATTATCAATGATACATTTAAAATAAATACATAAAAGTCAGTTGAGGCTGGGCGTGGTGGCTCATGCCTGTATTCCTAGCACTCTGGGAGGCCGAGGCAGGAGAATCGCTTGAGCTCCAGAGTTTGAGACCAGCCTGAGCAAGAGTGAGACCCTGTCTCTACTAAAAATAGAAATAAATTAGCCAAACAACTAAAAAAAAATAATCGAAAAAGTTAGCTGTGCTTGGTTGTGCATCCCTGTAGTCCCAGCTACCCGGGAGGCTGAGGCAGGAGGATCGCTTGAGCCCAGGAATTTGAGGTTGCTGTGAGCTAGGCTGACACCACGACACTCTAGCCCGGGCAACAGGGCCACATTCTGTCTCAAAAAAAATAAAGTCAGTTGAATGTCTACATAGTGGTAACAAACAGAAAATGGAATTTAAACAGAACATGCCATTTACAGTAACAACAAACTCTTATGTATTTAGGGATAAATCTAACAAAAGATTAGTAAAAACATATGGAGAAAATTATTAAAACTTTATTGAAAAACATTAAGGAGAACTAAATAAATGGAAAAGTGTTCCATATTCCTGAACAGAAAGGCTCAGATATTAAAGATGTTATCCTACCAAATCTCTAAACAGGTTATTGAGGAACTTTGAAGCTGATTCTAAAATGTGTATGTAAGATTAAAGGGTCAAGATTACTGAAAAAATTCTAGAAGAACAAAGTGGAGGGAATTTGTCCTACCAGAGATTAAGACTCCTTAACAGCTACAGTAGTCTCCACAGAGTAGTTGTGGTGCAGAGGTAGACCTATATATCAATAAAATAGAAGGGAAAGCCCAGAAACATACCCAAACACATATGGGAGCTTGACCTATGGATGGGGGTTGCATTACTGGGGGAAGGATGGTTATCCATCTGGGGTAAGAATAAACAAACAAAAAAGGAATGAATTGTATTCCTATTGCACCACCATATACAGTATTAAAATCAGTTCAAGTGAGATTATTGCTTAAACATGAAGGGCAAAACTTTATAATTTTAGGAGAAAATATAGGGAAATAAATTATGAAGTCAGCATAGAGAAGAATTCCTTAAACAAAATGCAAATATAAGCCGTACAAGAAAAGATTGACATGTTACATTAAAATTAGTAGCTTCTTCATTAAAAGAAATACCATAAAAAGAAATAAAAAGAAAAGCCACACACTGTGATGGGATATATGATGTAATTCTGTTGATAAGACATCCAAAACTGGCTAGATACTTACATATGCACAAAACTGTATTTAAAAAGAAAGGGATGATCAGCACAAAATTCAAGATAGCGCTCTACTTCTTGGGACAAGAGGAGGAGATGGCAGAGTGGAAACAATAGCTTCAAAGGTATTGGTAGAATTCCAAGCTGGGTAGTGAGTTTCACTTATGTAATAACTGTTTGTATTGTGTAAGGTATCCTTAAATGCGTTGGGATGCCTTTACTAGAATTTTAATAACTGTAGTTGATCTTTTGAAGTTTTAATCTCTAAGATATCTTGGGCCTGTCAGATCCATAAAGCAGATTCCTTTTTGAGAGGATTTTGGCAAACTGTTTCCATGGTGAATAATGGTATGGTTTCATAGTAAAGGCCAAACTGGCTATAATATGTTTGAAATGCCAGCTCTCACTCAGATATGCAGGCTGATCTGCTCAGGTCTCATGAAACCATTGTGTTACGATCTCCTTCCCTTGGGCAGCCTGACTAATTATCATTAACCTGAGTCCTGTGATGTTGGTTCCTAGGAGGTGCACCAAACAGCCAGCTCCTTGAGCAGTGGTGCACTCATGTGGACGAAGAAATTCAACCTGGATTATTTGGCCCTGGACTTCAATTCAGTATCGCCAACCCCCATACAGCAGGTAGGAAAGTGATTCCATTTCCACTCAGATTTTTCTGATTATCAAACCATGCATACTCTCTTTAGAAGGCGTTAAAAATATAGACATGTATAATGAAGAATATTAAAATCAGTCCTAATCCTGCCTTCTACAGAGAGTGAAATCCTGGTGTATTTCCTTCTAGGGTATGCTCTTTGTGTGTATATGTATAAACATGTCATATTCACACCCTTCAAAATTTGGACCATAAAGTTTATCGAAAAATTTCTCAGGCAGAAATGAGAGTGGGGTAGAGGGCTCTCCAAGCATAGGAAAGGCCTGTTTAGAGAACAAGTAGCAGGCTAGTTTGGCTCAATTTTAGGTAGTGTTGAAAGGAGCTCTAGTTCGGAAGGCCCTTAATAAAGGGCCTCAAATGCCAGCGTGGGCAGTGTTGACTTCCCTGGGTAGTGTTCTTATCTGTAAAGTGAGCATCAGAAATAACAACTGTTATGTTGAGGGCTGTTGTGAGGATTAATTGAATTAATCATGGAAGTGATCTTAGCCATTGTCTAGTATCTCCCCTGCACAGTGTAAGGAATGAGTGAATGGTGAACAGATGACAATTAAATATTTTTGAGCAATAAATGGTCATAATCAAAGCTGTGTCTAACAATGTATTGTTCAGTGAAAAAAAAAGCAACTCACTGAACAGAATGCATGGTATGATTCCATGTGTATGTGTATATGTGTGCAGAAAAACTCTGGAAGACTTTCCTCCCCTTTTGCTAAAGTAACTCCTACTTCTCCTCTATGTTTAATATCATTCCAAAAACCTGAACTGAGATTCAAGAAAAGCTGATCAGAAGGGTGGGAGCAACAAGTACTAAAGGTGCATTAGTTAGTTTTGGTAGCATATGTATTCAAAACAAACAACCCCCAAATCTCAGCTCCTTGCAACAACAAAAGCTCTTTCAGTTGTTACTCATGAGACAGTCTATTGCTTCGGCCCTGAATTGAACATAAAGGGCTGAAGCAGGAGGAGTAGCTCTATCTAACATGTGCCATCTTTTGGCAGTGGAAAAAGAGAGATTGCAGAATCACAGGATGCCTCTTTTTGGATTGGCATGTCACTTACACTCATGTTGCATCGCTCAAAGCACGTGGTAGAGCAAAGCTGAAGGGAGCAGACACAGACACACGCAAACAAGGAGGAAGGGGCACCAAATATCTAGTAGCAATGTAACCTACCACAGAAAGGTAGGCATTTGCCTGAAACTTTGCATTAGATGCAATGAAAACCTTTTTGTTCTCCTCCTTCAGAAACTTCTCCTTTCAGAAGAGCAAAGAGTGGACTATGTCCAGGTGGATGAGCAGAAGACACAGGCTTTGCAGAACACAAGGCAGGAGTGGACAGACGAGAGGCAATCTAAAGTGTGAGAAGTGTGGGCTTGGGCCGCATGTGAAATAGGGAAGCTCGCTTGGGGCTCAGTTTGAGTTTATTTTGTTACTTTTATTTTATTTTATTTTGGCTAAAAACATACTGATGGTCAACACAGGTCAAAACCAAGAGAGGATGTGTAGTTTCCGTGGTCTTGGTACGAACCTTCAGGAGAGAGGGCTTGTGGCAGCAGTTTCCTTCCCCAGCGCACCATCCGTGCCCCACCCCTCAGGGCTGGCTGCAGCGGGCTCTTAAGTCGCAGAGGCAGGGATAGAGGAAACCGTAGCCACAGGCTGGGATGTGAAAAACTCCATTCATTCAGGCAGGGTAGGAATGATAAAAACAAGACTCGAGAAAACATTTTTCTAAAAATTATGTTAAAAATCTCTTAAACAGAGTATTTGGAACGAAGATTGGAACCAGTGTTGCTACCAACAGGATGACATCGTTTGACTCCAATACCTGAAATTTTGACCTCTCTCCTATGCTTCAAGAATCATAAATTATCCTAGTAAAGGGGCCCCTGGAGACCATCTTGTTCCAGCCCCTAAAGTCACAGCAATGGAGGCAGAATCTGTACTACTTATTCCAAAGACTCTGGCAGGCCAATCATTTCTATCCCTAAAGAAACTCAAATGACAGGGGCAATGGGTCCCAAGCTCTGTGATGAGCATAATAGATGACGCTGGTGGCTCTAAGGATGTTGTGATTGGGCAGCTACCTGTAGCCAGGTATTCTGTTGCTGTTGGCCTTTTCCTAGAATCCTTTCACATCCACCATGTCATCTCTTTCCCTAAAAGACCTCAAAAGCTTGGCACAGCAGAGGCTGCTGCTCCCACTTTGAAGAAAAGAAAACTGAGAGTGGAGAAGGGAACACTTTGCCCGAGATCACTCAGAGAGCCAAGACACAGACTTGGACTGAAAATAGAGTTGTCCGGGCTGCCCGCTGCAGACTCATTCCACTATCTCACACTGCCTCTGAGTATTTTGAGAAAATGAACCATTGGGTCAAACTTGGAGATGTGTGGAAAACACGAGCAAACACAAGATGAGTCATCATCCCCTCTCCCTTTCATAGTGATATGATGAGCAGGTGCTTTGATACTTGAAAGATACACATGTCAAGTGAGGGTTTCTCTGTGTGATATTCAACCCGAACTCTAACACCATCTGTAGTTACAATTAGAAATACCCCCTGATGATTAGTCTGAAATCCATTCTTAGATCCCCTATACAGTATGTCTCCCTGTGAGCTGGCTAATTCTGGGAGAGGAATTTTTACTGCCTCGGGGAAGCGTAAGTTGTCCCTGGCTATCCATGATGGGCCCAAGCTTTTGAGCGATAGAAATGACTGTGGGAGGGGAGGGGGAAACAATGAGTTCCATTCTCAGATTTTCTAGCCAATTTTTCTCTTCTGCTTTAGAAATGACTAGGTCCTGAGAGTGCAAACGCTCCCATTTTGTAATGAGAGCATAGTGTCACCCACTTCCTTTATGGTCCTGGGGTCCAGGGAACCCAGAATAAAGATCTCAACGGGGCATGGAGTTTTATTTAATGCCCCCTCTGGGCCGGGCGCGGTGGCTCAAGCCTGTAATCCTAGCTCTCTGGGAGGCCGAGGTGGGCGGATCGTTTGAGCTCAGGAGTTCGAGACCAGCCTGAGCAAGAGCGAGACCCCATCTCTACTATAAATAGAAAGAAATTAATTGGCCAACTAATATATATAGAAAAAAAAATTAGCCGAGCATGGTGGCACATGCCTGTAGTCCCAGCTACTCGGGAGGCTGAGGCAGGAGGATTGCTTGAGCCCAGGAGTTTGAGGTTGCTGTGAGCTAGGCTGACGCCACGGCACTCACTCTAGCTGGGCAATAAAGTGAGACTCTGTCTCAAAAAAAAAAAAAAAATGCCCCTCTGAACTACTGGGGACTAAGAAGATACTGGTCTGCCATTCCTACTGGCACTGTGTCTTATATACAAGGATGGCTCAAATAGGCAAGCAAATCTATGATAGTGTAGTTGGGGCAGTTGTAGACTTTGCTACAGAGTTTCAGGGTTTCAACGCCCCCCCCCCCAAAGGTAAGTAAATGCCCAAGTTTTGGTTTTTCAGACCGTACGAGAAGTCATTTTGATTTTCAAAGCCCCAAATTCTGGTGACATTATTTTCTTCCTGGGGCGAAGTGAGGAAAAAATTGCCACATACTTTAACTAGGTTTAGGGTCCTTAGTGAGTCTAGACAATGAGGAGAGAGCTCCCCACTCCCTGTGTTCCACAGCCAGCTTCAGGTCATGACACAGAGGCCAGAGCCTGTAAGGAGCTGTCTTCCTCCCCATGTGACTTGCAAAGAGTTACAGAGTCTCGGGCAAGAAACCAGGGCTGTAGACTGCTGGTTTGCATAGATGGTAGCTTCCCTATGTGTGGGATACTCGTCTTAGGGTCACTGATTACCTGACATAGGCTGGTGTAGAAAAATTGTCACCTTAAGTATCAAGAATCAGATTGACATTTGGGGCTACCAGCTTGAAGATAGAAAAAAAAAACTGCAGCTGAAATTATGTCAGTAGTGAAATGTCATTCAATTAACCAAAAAAAGAAATATGTTTCTAGAAAACATTTCCAGGAACATATTTACAAAGTAAAGCAATACACATATGAGTAGTGTGACCTTTTTGAGTGTGATTAATTAAAAACAGGAATGCTCTGAATAGGAATTCTCTACATTTAAGGTATGAAAGATGATAATAGGGGTCAGAATTTAAAAAATCATTTTAAAAAAGGTAACTTCAGCCCTCATTTCCAGGGTATATATGATTATGTTCTGCTTTGATAAAACTGCTAAAAACATAACAATTCAAGGACACAAAGCACAGGTAATTTTTGAGCTGACAGCAGCATATGCTCCTGAGAAAGGCACCTTAAGTCAAAATGATGCCAGCCAAATCTTGTTTTCTGGTGGAGACAATGATGTGTATGTGAGAAAGGGCCTGATGTTTGTTACAGAAATGATCCCATGAGACCACTGTGAGTCAAGTGTACACCTTACTAAAAGATTTGGGAATCAGCATCGCAGGGCAGAGCAGCAATTAACCCCACGTTGTTTTCTGTAGTCCTTTTTGTTTCATTTCCTTCTGTCTCATGTCGTTAGGAAATTCCCCCAGATCAGGGGATGTGCAGTGCAGGACAGGGGACAGGAGGGTCTCAAGCCTGCAAACCCAGAGGGCTATAAAGCCAGGAACCCCAGGAGTGAAGTTTTCCTTAGGGAGGGAGGAAGCCTAGGCCCAGCACGCAACCTGGCTCAGGGCCATACCTGGGGAGGGTCGCCACACCAGCCATTTTACCATGGAACAAGAATCAGCTGAATGAAGGCTTCTCTCAAACCTGGCTTTCTCCTCTTACGGTCTCCTTGGTCCCCATTCACACTGTCTCTATACCCACAGTCACACTGAGTTTTCAAATTTATTTTGTTTTTATTGTTTTATTTCTGGCATTAATAAAAGTCTTATAAGGAGGAATCATGCCTTAATTTCTTTCTTATTTGTTTTAAATGATGGCACCCAATGGAAATAAAGAACTTGTTTTGAAAGCCAAGTATTTGAAAATGAAGTTTATTACTGCTTTTAAGTTCAACAAACTCAATCTGACTCACATGCAGTGGCTTTTGCACATGTTATTTCACTGCAAAAGGTGTTGAGCAGGTGGCTGTAATTAGCACTGCTCGGCCAAACCACATCTTGACATTTTCTTTTTTTTTTCTTCATCAGAAACTAGCTTCAATAATTGGCAGTAAAATGCACTGCTCTCCCTGACACCACATATAACACGATCTTTGTCAAAACTCAACATGAAAAAGCAACCGCCTAGGCCTGCCTCTCCCTAGCAGGAGTCTCTTTTGCCACCACTTGCCTTTCCTCTGTGGCTGAGGCTCCTAGCTGCCCTGGGTGCTGGGTCAGTGGCATGTCTAGGTCATGAAGCAACTCAGGGACAAAGTAGGGAGGGGGGTGAGCTCAGGTTTTGGGGAAACAGGCCAACGGCACAGAGAAGCTAGGTCCAGGGGATCCTGGAGCTTAGAGAAAGGAGAAGAAGCCACATTAAATTCCTCACCCCTGCTGAAGTATAAGGCCAAACGTGAGCCCAACACACACACTAGACTAAACTATCACACAAAGGAGAGCAGGTTGGCTTGCAGGGCTACTCAGGGACCTCTAAACCTAAGCTAAAGGGTCTTCAAACCCCTGGCCCCTTATGCCCTGGCCGCTTTACTCAACCTCCCTAAATTTCACGCTTCCTGCTTCTACTTTATTCCCCTTGATGTTAAATTGCATTTTTATTACTTCCTCATTTTAATTATGCCATTTGTTTTATAAACTTAGTTTTTGTTTTCTGCAACTGAGAGAGTGTGGTATTGGTGGAAGCTGGCCAAGTGGGCCCGGCAGGATAGAAAGCGGAACCCAGAGTCTGACTCTCAAGTCCATGGGAACTTCATCTACGACAGAGGGGGCAGCTGGAGAGCTGCGGGGACAGGACAGCCTTTCCAGTAAAGGGTGCCGGGTCATCGGAAGGAGATCCAGATGGACAAAAATGAACCTTGATCCCACTCTGCCACCACAGCCCAACACTGGTTCCAGGTGGGTGGCGATGGCAAAGGCAGGACGATAAACTTTACACGTTCCCTCTGCCTCATCCTGGCCACTCGGCTTCCAGTCACTGCTGTTGTTTTGGTCTCTGTTCCATGGTCAGATTCTATATTTTACTGACTTTTAACCTTTGTTTGCCTTCATGTAAAAGAATGCAACCTGTTTTATGTTTGTCTTGAATTTTTTTTTTTTTTTTTTGAGATAGAGTCTCACTTTGTTGCCCAGGCTAGAGTGAGTGCCGTGGCATCAGCCTAGCTCACAGCAACCTCAAACTCCTGGGCTCAAGCAATCCTCCTGCCTCAGCCTCCTGAGTAGCTGGGACTACAGGCATACACCACCATGCCTGGCTAATTTTTTTCTATATATATTAGTTGGCCAATTAATTTCTTTCTATTTATAGTAGAGACGGGGTCTCTCTCTTGCTCAGGCTGGTTTTAGACTCTTGACCTCGAGCAATCCACCCGCCTCAGCCTCTCAGAGTGCTAGGATTACAGGCGTGAGCCACCGCGCCTGGCCTTGTCTTGAATTTTTTAATTATTTCAATTTTTTTTTGTTCTTCAACTTCAGACTTTTGATTAATTTTTATACTCTATGGTGTTAGAAGTCAGAATCATGGTTACCTTGTTACCTTTATTAGGGATATTATTATTTATTGGAATGGGGCACAAGAGAACTTTCTGGCATGATGGCAATGTTCTGCATCTCAATCTAGGTAGTGTTTATAAGCATGTATACATATACAAATTTTTATCAATCTGTAAATTTAATATTTGTACACTTTACTGCATGGAAATTATACTTCAGCAAACCACTGAGCATGGAGGGAAAAAAACCACTCCAAGGGCATTAGGAAGTTAATGCAAGTAACATGCCTGTAAAAAGTATTAGAAGCTACAGGAAAACTTATTATCTTGGGTGTGGAAGACCTTCAGCATTAAGGCACAAAAAATAAAAGCAAGAAAAGAAACATTTATTAAATTCAACAAATACTTAATGACCACCTGCTGCAGGTACTCTTGTGGGTGCTGGGGGATACAGTAATGAGTGAAACAAAGATGTATTTCCTTCGGGAGTGAGAATGTAAGCTCTGCCCAAATTCTCTGGTACCCCTTATTCTGTCTGGTGTGCCTCTTGCCAGCTCAATGCCTCGGAATTGACCCTCCCTGCCATCCCCTCTGAGGGGTGCAGTGTTACCAAATCCCAGCTCCTTTACCTCACATTGGGACAAACTCAAATTAGGAATTACACTGCAGAGTTCTCCTGTGGGACCAGGCTGAATCTTTCCTCCTGAGATTGCACCTTTGCCTGGATTCTTCCCCTTCCCTGTTCTGCTTCCCCCACTAGGGAGTCCTTGCCTTTGGGGGACTCAATTTAGTACATTGCCTTCTTTAAAAATGGTTGCAACAATATTTCCTGTCCTGTTTGCTCTTCCACAATCTTGCCAATCTCCATTAAGAGGGGGAGCCTTTGTCCCCTCCTCTAGAACCTGGGTAGTGATGGCCTTGATCAAAGGCATAGAACAGAGGGGACACTGAGGCTGGGTCATACAAGGTGATATATCTTCCACCTGGTACGCATGCTCATGCTGTCTCTCTCTCTTTCTCTCTCTCTCTCTCTCAATGAACTCTTGGAACCCAGCCATTATGCTGTGAGGAAGCACAGGCCATATGGAAAGGAACCAAAGTACTTGGCCCTCACATGCTGCTGAGTGGTCCCAGCTGGTAGCCAGCATAACATTGCCCACTGTGTTATTGGAAGCAGCTTCTTTCAGCCCTCATTTCAGCCACCTCAGCTGCTGCTGTACCTTAAGTGACTGCTCAAACTGGAGATGCAAATGATTGTTGTTTTAAGTAACTAAGTTTGGGGGTGGTTTGTTATATCACAACAGTTACTAGACCACCAACTGAAGACATAAGTGAGACAGGAAATACCAAACAAACAAAACAGATTTGTACATTATACTGTGTTTTAGAAGGCGGTGAGCAGTATATGGCAAAGAGAAAAAGAACCGTGTGAGGGGATTGGTTTTGTGTTAGTCCGTGGGTGGCAGCTGCATGTTGGAGCAGGGTGAGGAGATGACAGCTGAGCAGATTTGAAGGGGATGAGTCATATTTGAGGGAGAACAGAGTGTGCAAAAACCTCATTCAGCAGAGACCCTGGAATGTTGAAGTCACAGCCAAGAGGCCAGCATGGCTGGCGTGGAGTTTGCAATAGAGAGCATAGTAGAAGAGATAGAGAGGTAATAGAGGATTCAGAGATTACAATTTAGGGGCTTATTAGCCCTTGTAAGGACTTTGGCTTATGTTCTAAGTGAGAAGGGAGCCACTGAAGGAACTGAGTAAGGGAGATACAGGATTGGACTTACATCTTCAAATGAAGGACTTACATCTTCAACAGCTTCTCTGGTGAGGATAGGCTATAAGAGGGTTAAGGGTTAGAATCAGAAAGACCAGGTAGGAGGTTGTTGCACTCAGACAGCCAAGAGATGATTGTAGCCTGGACTGATGTGGCAGCAGTAGAAGTGGTGACATGTGGTAGCATTCTAGATATTTTGGGTAGAATGACAGAATTTCCTGAGTGATTGGATGTGGGCCATGAGAGTACCCAAGCCAGGCAAACCATTAGGCCCCAATGATTAAGTGACAGCTACTGCTGGAATCATTGCCCTTGGGAAGGATACAGGGCCTAGGAAGGAACATTAGGCTAGATGAAGAGGGGAGGGGAAGGAAGCTGTGCACATTCCATTTTGGAGGAGAGCCATTTTCCTTAGTCCATAGCCTAAATGTGAAGAGAAATGAAAACCAAGTTAGAGGTAAGAATGTTGCCTTCCTTGCTCTGCCACTCAGGCATCCATTACATGGATCCCTTGGGACCCACAGGTGATCTCTGCCTCCAGGGGAAGGAGAGAGGCACCACGAGGATGCTGGTGGAGATCCAGTTACTGTACCCTCTGCTACTGATGCTTCAGGCCCACTTCCCCCTCCAAGGTCTATCCTCCTCCAGCCACACCTCAAGGCCATCCACATCCCTTTCAGGCTGCCCTGAGCAGTCCCACTCTTGTCAGTGTAGCTTCCCCTTTTCCTGGACCCCAATATTCCCTCTTGCCTCTGCTCCTACCCCTCCTCCCAGCCAGTCCCCCTGTGTCTTGGTCCCTGAGAGGTCCTTGGCTAGGATACAAATCCAGCAGTGGCCTTCCTGGGCTTTTGGCATTGGGCGCAGGGTCTCCACATGGCCAGCGAGCCTGTAGAGCCCACAGAAAGGAAAAGCCACCAGCCTTGATGTGCACTGACCTCGGGATGCTGGGACTGCATGGATGCCAAGGGGCCATCCTGGACGCCATGACCATTGGAGCGACCATGGCTGGGAGCTGTAATATGGCCAGGCCCAGCCATGCAGGCCGCCCGGCCAATGGCCGTCATTGGCTGAGTCTCCTTCCACAGCTGAGCCTCCTGCGCCCTCCAGACCCCACAACTCTGCACCATCATCTGTCACCTGTATGGCTGCTGCTGCTCTGCCTTCCTTCTCAGAGGCCCCCAGGACCTTATACATTGACAAAAGGATCATCAACACTGAAGACATTGTAATGTGGTCATGAAAAAGACATAACAAGTATAAAAATATACACAACAGACAAAAGACACACACGTGGAGGGCCGGTTCCTGTCAGGAGAATGCTGAGGCGCCCTTCCGAGGTCACGCACTTAAAAGCCATGTGCGACCAGGCTTAGCAGAAATCCTCAAAACCCGCTGCTTCCTTCCTCCGCTGGCCCCCGTCGGCGGGTTCTGGCAGCGGGTCGGGCACCCCTGGGCCAAGCCTGTCCGGTCCGCGGGTCTCCCCCACGCGCGCACGCGAGCCCCCGGATGCAGAGCAGTCACTCCCAGTCCCCGCCTGTCCTCTGGGAGCGCCCAGGCCAGTCCCTGGGGCTCGGATGCTCCTTGCTCCTTCAGCGACACGGGTCACTGCCCTTCCCTCGTGCCCGCCTTGCCTGGCGAGGGGTGGATAGGGTGGGGACCCTGGGGCCTGGGGCCTGGGGCCTGGGGCTCGGCTGGGCGCCCCACCGCCTCCCGCCAGCCAGGGGCTCCCAGGCTCCAGGCACACCACAGCGCCTGCAGGCCTTGCCCAACTGGACGGGAGGGACCAGCTGGACCAAGGGCTGCAGGA
>VSMD01091197.1:0-14981 GCA_008750895.1 Mirza zaza | reverse complement strand
AGCTCACAGCAACCTCAAACTCCTGGGCTTAAGCGATCCTCCTGCCTCAGCCTCCCAAGTAGCTGGGACTACAGGCATGCGCCACCATGCCCGGCTAATTTTTTCTATATATATCAGTTGGCCAATTAATTTCTTTCTATTTATAGTAGAGATGGGGTCTCGCTCTTGCTCAGGCTGGTCTCGAACTCCTGAGCTCAAACGATCCGCCCACCTCGGCCTCCCAGAGAGCTAGGATTACAGGCGTGAGCCACCGCGCCCACGGCCTTTTTTTTTTTTTTGTTAACCAAGTTAAGGTCATAGCACATGTTCATTTTTGAATCTCATGCTTTTTCTGTTTGTTTAACATGTTAACATAACACTTTGCTGATTTCATTAAACATTCTTTATACATATAATCTCTAATGGTTGCAGAAGATTTTACCTCTGAATATATGGACTCTTAATCAGTTTCCTAGTGTTGGACATTGGGATCGTTTCCCTATTTTTTTTCTTTTCTTTTTTTTTTGCTGTTAATAAGTAAAACTGAGATGAATACATTTGTATCAACTTGGTCTCTGTTTTAGATAATTTCCATTTTATTCCTCCCATTTCTTGAGTGCCTCCTATGGGTCAGGGAGGCACTGTGCTGTGAGCCTAGGATAGAGGGGGTGGGGCTGGGACAGGTGTGACCTTTGCTCTCACAAAGCTCCTATCCTAAGGGTTAGACAGATGATAAATGTGCAAAGAAACCCAATACTTGCAGAGGTGACGAATACTACCAAGGAAAGAAACAAGGTATGTGACAGAGAGTAATTGGAAAGGGCACCGGCTAGCTTTTATGGGCAGGGAGGTCCAGGCAAACTTCTCTGAAGAGCTGAGATGGGCCAGGGGGGACAGGGCAGAGGCCGGAGTGTGGCGAAGGCAGTGCCTAGGACCCCACAGGTAAGGAGGGACTCACACACAGGCTTGTGCAAGTGCAGAGTTGGCATTTACATGATCCCGAGAGTGAGTCCCTCTTTTAACTTTGTACCCTAGGCACCTCAGTCACCTTGCGAGGCTAGTCCCAGTCCTGATGGGAACAAATGTAGGAAAGGCATTCCAGGCAGAGGGAACAGCAAGTACAAAAGCTCAGAGGCTGGGGAGGCTTAGGGTATTCCAGGAACAGAAACTTGGTCGCTATGACTGCAACAAAGTGGGAAAAATGCTAATGGAACCAGAGAGTCAGAATCACCAAATGAAATGAGGAAAAAAATCAGAAAGTTTTCAGAGTTGCTCATATTCGATGTATTTTTTAATATATTCAAGTAGTTTCCAATACCCCCCCCCCCCCCCCGCCGTGGTTTAACATCGTCTTGATAATCCATGCATGTTGGGAGGTAGGGTTGGGGGGTGCCATAGATAACTTTCAGTGCTTAGGGGCTCAGAAGTAGTGGTTCTTTTTCTAAATTTTATTTTATTATTTTGTTTTGTTTTTCACTCCTTTGTAGACCCAAGGAAGGAAGTAGTGGTTCTCAACGTTGGCTCCATATCAGAATCCCCTGAGGAAATCTAAAAACTAGTGATTCCTGGGCCTACCCAGAGAGATTCTGATTTAATCGGTCTGGGATGCAGCGTCTGTGGAGGACTCTACTGTGAAGAGGACATTTTATTTATTTATTTATGTATTTATGTTTTGAGACAGAGTCTCACTCTCTTGCCTGGGCTAGAGTGCCATGGTGTCAGCCTAGCTCACAGCAACCTCAAAGTCTTGGGCTCAAGCGATCCTTCTGCTCCACTCTCCTGAGTAGCTGGGACTAATTTTTTCCCCATGCCCGGCTAATTTTTTCTATATATTTTTAGTTGGCCAATTAATTTGTTTCTATTTTTTTTAGTAGAGAGGGGGTCTCACTCTTGCTCAGGCTGGTTTCAAACTCCTGACCTTAAGCAATCCACCCGCTTCTTCCTCCCAAAGTGCTAGGATTACAGGCGTGAGCCACCGTGCCAGGCCTGTGAAGATGAAATTGACAAACACTGCTAGGATCCTGCTCTGGATATCAGCTGCTGTGGGTTGCCATGTAGGAGAATCCACATTTCACAGCCCCTGGTAGGCTTTTAGTAATGATGAATCTGGATTTTATTCTAAGAACGGGAAGCCACTGATAAGTTGTAAGAAGGATGGTGGCGTGATCTGATTTTTATTTTAAGAAAATCACTCTGGCTGTGGTGAGGCAGATTTCCTTAGAATAGATTCCCAGAAGTGGAATTACTGGGAGAAAGGGTATTAATGATTTTAGGTGTTTGGACACACACTATTATTACTTTGCAAGAAGTTTCCTGCCAAATGCCACTCTTCCACCTTCTGTGTCCTCACACTGTCCCTTTGCCAACACTGTTTTTGAGAGTTAATTATTTCTATGGAAGAAGTTAAAAAAAAAGACAAATAAATTGTTTGGGCAACTGGACATAACCTCTGCCACTACTTTTTTTTCATAGTTATTGGTCAAAATACTATGCAAATAGCCATGTCCCTACAAAAATTGTAGATCTGATTTTTAGTTAACATTTCTGGCTTGCTTACTGTGTGGCAGGCACTGTGCAAAGCACTTTACATGCATATTTCTATTAATCCTCTCCACATCCTTAAGAAGTCAGTACTATTATTATCATTTCCACTTTACTGTGAGAGTCAGGAGTTTGCTAACACTTCCTTGTCTTAGAAGAGGGAGAGTCAGAATTGGACATTTTTGATTTGTGCTACTGTTGTTTTATAATTTGAAGAGGTTAAAAGGACTCTTGAAATTTTTCTCAGAGATCTAAGTTCTGGTGATTCTGGTGATTCATTTTGGAATCTGAATAATTGATATCATTTGGTCACTGCACCATTATTGCAATTGACTATTTAAGGAGGTCAAAATGGCTAATAGGTTACATCAGCCATTTTTGCTTGTGGGGCTGAGGGTCCCAAAGTGAAGGGACGTCAACTCAGCTGGAACATAAAAAGTAAAGAATCTGTCTGGGTGTAATGGCTCATGTCTATAATTCCAGAGCTTTGGGAGGCTGAGGCAGGAGGATCTCTTAAACTGAGGAGTTTGAGGTTACAGTGAGCTGTGATTATGTCACTGCACTCCAGTTTGGGTGACAGAGCAAGCCCCTGTCTCCAACAACAACAAAAGTAAAGAATCTGAGGAAAACAAATCCAAGGAAGCTCAGAACTTACAATTAAGAAAAAGCTTTGGAGGCCAGGCACGGTGGCTCACGTCTGTAATCCTAGCACTCTGGGAGGCAGAGGTGGGCGGATTGCTCGAGGTCAGGAGTTCGAAAACAGCCTGAGCAAGAGCGAGACCCTGTCTCTACTATAAACAGAAAGAAATTAATTGGCCAACTAATATATATAGAAAAAATTAGCTGGGCATGGTGGTGCATGCCTGTAGTCCCAGCTACTTGGGAGGCTGAGACAGAAGGATTGCTTGAGCCCAGAAGTCTGAGGTTGCTGTGAGCTAGGCTGACACCACGGCACTCACTCTAGCCTGGGCAACAAAGTGAGACTCTGTCTCAAAAAAAAAAAAAAAAAAAGAAAAGAAAAACAAACTTACTTACAAGGTGGCGGGAGGGGGAGATAGGACAAACATAAATATAAATATTTCATTCATTTCTTCTAATAGATTCAGCTTCCTCACCCCTACTTCCTGGGTTCCTTGAGGGCAGGAATTGGGTATGGATGACTGACCTGTCCCTAGATGTTTAGTTGGTAGGAGCTCAGTAAATTTCTTGGAATGAAAGAATAAATCATGATTAGGCTGTATGTTAAAAACACATGTGAGGACAATGTATTCCCATTGCTTATGTAATTAAACATTAATTACAAACAAAACCAAAAAATACTTTGTTGTACGATTAACAGTCTCCCAGAAAGGACCATACTGAGTGAGGGGACCCTCATCTTGGGACTTAGCAGGGAACAATAAACAGGGAGGAAAGGACACCACTTGCAGGTCCTCTTTTACAACTGGTCATGCTCTTTCTTCTATTTTCCCCTCACAAACAGGGAGGGGGGGCAAGTGTGAGGGTACCTAGTACAAATTTCGGGATGGAGTGTGTGCACATGAGATGTAGCCCTCTCCTCTCGATACTTCCATTCAGCTTTATTGAATTTATTTTTCACACAGGTGGTCACGTGACCATGCTGGGGTCTGACCAACTCTTTGTGAGAATTTCAGTGTTGTGTCAAAGATCAGCACCAGTTCAGAGAGGGAGTTTCTTTCTTCCTGATTTTGGGGGCTGCGGGGGAGAGGGAGGATGAAGAAAGTTTATTTGAATTTCTGACTTTACATCCTTTACAACTGGCAGGTTCCTCTCTAGTGAGGGATTGGCGGGCTTAAGGAAGGAGCCCAAGGTTGAAGGAGCATAGTGTGTGGAGATAACCAGCTCCTTGCCATCTTAGAGTACCTTTGGTAACAATTTTTAATTACACAAGGGACACATACTTTCTCCTTGCAAGGTGAAATGATAGGTTAAGCAGGTAAGATTAAGCCCCTTGTTTGACGCGCGCCTCGCCCACCTTTGAAAAATGTATCTGTATCCAAGCTGTGTATCAGATGCTTTAGTGAATTCTCTTGGGTGGGGGGAGTGTCTGGGGGACACAGTGCTCAGGTTTGCTTCCTCTAGCCAGCTCTCTGCCGGAGAAGGTGGGCGCGCGCTGGGGGAGAAGATTTCAGGGCACGCTGCCCCGCGGCAGGGGACAGCGGGTGGGAGTCGCGGGTACGCCCCTTCCTCCGCTACGTAGCGTGAAGAAACGGCGACGGTGTCAGGACGCCGTCGGTACAGGCCAGCTGGGGGCTGGCAAGGTGCGCGGCCGCCTCCCCTCGGCCGCCCCGTTCTCCCTTCTCACCGCGGACGGGGCGAAGGTGGGCGCACGTGAGCGCCAAGGGCACGCCTGTGCGCGCGCGCCCCAGGGCACCCGCCCTCCTCACTCAGGGCCTTGATTGGACGCCTGTTCACACCTGACTGCCCGGGCCTCGGAGGTCAGAGGTTCTCCCGAGGGTATCTGGGAGGGGTGTGTGTGGGGCGCTGGTTGAGATTCCCTCTCCGAGCGTTCCCCGCGGGGGCGTCCGACCCCGGGCCGTCCGCTGGAAGTGGCGGCGAGCCCGCGGGGCGCGGGAAGGCGGCCGGCCCGCCGGGGGGCCCCGCCCCTCCCCG
This sequence comes from Mirza zaza, assembly GCA_008750895.1. NCBI lineage: Eukaryota > Metazoa > Chordata > Mammalia > Primates > Cheirogaleidae > Mirza > Mirza zaza. Next base: position 9,827 of record VSMD01091197.1, on the reverse strand, counting down.
CCCCGCCCCCCGGAGCCGGCCCCGCCCCTCCGGCCAGGCCCCGCCCCTCTCCCCAGGCCCGGCGGGCGCCGGCACGTCCTCTCCCTCCCAGCATGCCGTGCGGCAGCGGCGGCGCGGCGGGCGGAGCCGGGAGGCGGGGAAGCCGTGGCCGTGTGAGCTTGAGGAGCCGCCGCCACCGCCTCCTCCTCGCCGTCCTAGTCCTCCTGGGCCCCGGCGTCGCGGGCTGCGCACGGCCCTGGAAGAGACGTCGCCTCCCCTTCCTCCGCCTCCTTCTCGCGGCGCCGCTCCCGCCTCCTCCTCCTGCGCTGCGGGCTCAGGCGGAACCCGGAACGGCCGTCCGCCTCCCCCGCCCTCCGCCGCCTCCTCCTCCTCCTCCTCGGCTTCCTCTTCAGCCCCGGGCCGGAGCGGGGTGTCGGCGGCGGCCGGTTCGGGCGGCGACTCGCGCTTCTTCGGGCGGCGGCGCTTGGCCATGTCGTGTCGGGGAAGGTAATGAGCCGCAGAGCCCCGGGGTCTCGGCTGAGCAGCGGCGGCGGCGGCGGCACCAAGTACCCGCGGAGCTGGAATGACTGGCAACCCAGGTGGGTGACCGGCGCCGAGCCCGCCGCCCCGGCCTCCCGGCCCCGCCGCGGGCGAGCCGAGGCCTAGGGCCTCCTGGCTGGGAGGCGCGGCCTAGGCCCTCCACCCCTCGGGAACCGGGCGCGGCTTCCTGGGTCTCCTCCCGCCCGCCGGGCTGGGGGAGGAAGGCCGCTGGGAGGCGAGGCCTAAGTGCCTCCCCCTCCCTGCATTTCAGCCCCGGGGCTGGAGCCGAGACCCGGGGCGCCCGGCTGAGCCTCTGGCCTAGGGGTTGGGTCAGGGAGGGTGAAGAAAGCAGCTGGGGCTGGGGGGACATTCAAGTTACCACCTCTCCCCAAGTTGAGATTTGAATTGGGGCATCCTGAGAGTCCCGGACCCTCCCTGTTACCCATTCACTTCCTCTGTTCCTCACCCTTTCAGCCGCCACGTGAAGGACCTCCTTAACTGTGTTCCCTTCTGTGACCCCCACGTGTTAATATTAAGGGGGAAAAAAAAAAAAAAACCCTCTCCAACTAAGGCCTTAATCTTGACTTCAGGCAGGACATTAGTGTAACTGAGATGAGATTGTGTGGCTGTTAATGGGATCGACTCACTCTGATCTTGGGAAATTAAGTTTTCCCCAAATGCAGGGGCAGTTACTCTGGTGAACAGCAGTTCATACCTGGACACTTGAGAGTGAACTCCATGGACTTTCACTTAGAAGAGTAGAGAATTTCCTCTTGTATGGGGGATTTCATCTCAGACCGATTTGGAGCCTAGTTGGATGTGAATATATTAGGAACATTAACTTTTTATGTAAATTCACTTTTCTTGTCTTTCTAATTATGATACAGTTGTTCCTAATTTAGGACTGATTTATTCTCTTACTAAGTAACTACTTGTAGTATTCAGAGACTATTTGGAATTTAACTCAGTGACTAGAACAATTCCCTAAATGTATGCAAATATATTTTAGTGTTGATCGAATCACTGAGCTTTCATATGCTTTAGAGCATGCTTGCAATAAATATAATTGTCCAGAAATTGGCCAAGTAAATGTAAAATGCACATGTTGTTGGGATGCCTTTTTGTTTTCTGATAGTTACATGTAATTCCAGCAGTGTTTAGAAATTAACAATTTGGTAAGATGTTAGATGTGACATTTTATTAAGACTTGATAGAAAAATCAAGAAAATAATCTTTGGCTAACGTGGTACGCCTCTTACTCTGTTTAATATGCCTTCTCAGGTACTGTGTCTGTTGAGAATTGTTGTATTTAACTAGGTGACTTTCAAACTTAATGCCTGAGTCTAGAATTGAGATGTTAAGTAGTAAAAAAAAAAAAAAAAAAAAGAAAGAAAGAAAAGAAAAAACTGTTTGGAAAACAGCTTCCACTTGCTCTGTACCACTTACTGTTTGTGAGTTAGAGTGCTTTAAATAAAATTAGTTGACTACTTTGTGTGTTTTTTGTAATGACATGCTTAGTTTGCCCTTTTATGAAGTGTATGAAATCAGATTGTTTTTTTGACATCTAAAAAATTAGGTGGTAAATGAACTTGAATTTGACATTTTAGAGCTTTTCTTTAACAATGGATCTTCCATTGTTTTTTTTGTATTGTGATTAGTATAAGTACATAGAGAATTTAGTGACCTTTTAGAGGACTAAAGTGCCCTTCCTAAATAGTCCAGAGCTTTTGGAAAAGAATAAATTGTAGCTTGTAGTTCTAAATAAATGGAGTAGAAGAGTTGCAGCCACATGCTGGGGCCACCTGACTTCATTGCTGACAGGTATGAAGTCACATGGCTTATGTAGTTATGGAATATGTACATGAGCTATTAATAAATATCCATGTTTCTTTCAAGTGCTTTATTTCTTGGTTTTGGGGGGAGAAGGAGGGGAGGAGAATGTAAGCTCTCTTTGAAGCTGTGCTGTGCAACAAAGTTGCAGAACTTAATGCCTTAGTAAATGATACTGTGTGGTGCATTTGGTTACATGGAATAACAGGATGTTGGAAATATTTAATTTTCTCCTGACTTAGTATGGACATACTCTATAGCATAACTTTATTTCTTTGCAAGATTGCCATAGTGGATTTGTTAGCAGCCAATAAAAAGCCTCAGATGTTTGTGGAGTCTTAAATTTTCATAAGTTAAATTTGAGGCTTTATTCTGTCTCTTTTTTAGAAGGATGACAGACTCCAGGTAACTGACAGAATGAAGCTTGACCTCTCCTCTTGCTTAAATGAAGGTCTAAAACATCTTCAAATGCAGTGAGACTTCTTTATGGTTCATCCGAATCATTTTGAGCTTAAAAAAATTGTTTGCCTTTTATGTACCATTTCTTCCCTGATTTTTTTTTTTTGGGGGGGGTTCTCTTTTCCTTGATTTAGGCATTTGAAAAAGTAGAATTTGAAAAGGCAATTCTTGTGTATTTCTTTTAGTGTTAATTTGCCACTTAGTCTGGAAACTAACTGTAGAGTCAATTATGGCCACACAGATAACTCAGGCATATCAACAGGAAGTGTTCCAGGTGGATGAACAGACTAATGTCATGTGGCAACAGAGCAAGCTTACCTTTGTTAGAAGCATACCTTTATCAGTAAGCATTTATATAGCATAGCTTATATAGTCTTCCTTTTCATTCGCTATACTCTAATATTAAAGAACGATTAGGCAAATGAGTGGTTTTAGGTCAGTTTTATTACTTGAAATCTGTGGATCCCTCAAAAGTGGAGGTGGTTTTGGGAATCTTTTGGATGTCTCCATTTTTTCATATGGAGAGACAGAAGTGGTGGCCTCTTAGATGCTTAACTTATGGAGATGGTTGCCCTCTTTCCCCCTTCCCCTACAATAAGATGAAGTTTGTCATTTTCCTGACTTTATCTTGGAAAGTAATTTTCTAGTTGTACCAATTAAGATAAAGATCAGAATGATGTGTTTTAAAATTAAATGTGTAATTAATAATTGTACATTTTAATCCAAAATGACTGATTAATTTGATATTGGAGTCAAATATAGATAAAATTAATTCAACAAAGAAGAGAAAGCATTCAGAGAAAACAAGTACATTTTACTTCTGCACTGGACTCATGGGATTTTATTCGTTTAACAAATGTTAAATTGGGTGTCTTAGTGTGTCAGAACGTATGATCTTTCTATACTTCTAAGAGGATGAAACTGTATATTAAAAATACCTTAAAATAAAAAGTTCCATTTCTGGTAGAATGTAGACAGATCAAAGTTCTCAAAAGTACAAATATTCTCTTTTGTGATGGAACAAAAGATGGAAGAGTTTTATGAAATTAGAAAAGCCAGATAACTAGTAGGTCTGATGTTAGGAGAACCTGAGTTTTTGAAACCAGCATTGTCTATTCAGCCTTTTAGGAGTCTTTACTAAGTCTGATATCTGTAGGTAAATAATATAGTGAGATACATAAAGGATAAAATTAAGCAGAGTTACATATCTTATAGCTATAAATTGAATTTTAGTTAAATAGAATTTAATGATTACCACTTCTATACCACAGATTTCCATGTAAACTGAAGACGTTCTTCAGCTGATTATGTATGAGCATTTAATTTTGGGGGTGAAAGTGTGTTTTTCCCATTATGAAATAAAACATTCTTTATGAAACATCTGGCAGTTATATCTTTAAGTTGAACCTTTTTTCCCCTTCTGTTTTGGTTCCTTTATAAATTGAAAAATATAACAAGGCTTCTTTAAAAAAGATTATGAAATACTCAGTGAAAATATTCTAATTCAGTAAATATCAATGCTTTAGGGATTTTTATTATTTACAGAACTACTGTCTCAAAGGAGGTTATAGGTTAGTGTGGGAGATTAGAAAGGGACTTTGTGAGGCCTAGCACTCTGGAAGGCTGAGTCAGGAGGATTGCTTGAGCTCAGTTGTTCCAGACCAACCTGAGCAAGAGTGATACCCCTGACCCCTTTTCTCCCATTTCTAACTAAAAATAGAAAAAATTAGCTGGGTGTCTTGGGGCATGCCTGTAGTCCCAGCTACTCAGGAGGCTGAAGCAGGAGGATAGCTTGAGCCCAGGAGTTTGAGGTTCCAGGGAGCTACGATGACACCACTGCACTCTCTCTACCCAGAGTAGCAGAGCAAGACTCTTGTCTCAAAAAAAAAAAAAAAAATTGATTTTTAAAAAAAGAAAAGGACTTTATAAATGATAAAAGCAGGTGGATTTTGTGATATAATTCTTGGTATAGTTATTTTTACATATAATTAATGAATGGAGTTTAGAACCTGGAGAGTAAAAGAAGGGAAAGCCATACAGTTGAGTAGGGGACAATGGGGTGATGAAATTGTTCTGTACAATTTTTTTTTAATTAAGAAACAGGGTATCACTATGTTGCCCAGGCTAGAGTTGTAACAATTTGATAGTAAATTTTTAGGGGAGTGAGACCTCTCAAAAAATTGGAGTAAGTAAGGATTTGGCAAAATGCAAGTTGTCCTTGGTTAGAGGAATGGATACTTGTGGGAGTAATACACGTAAGAAGTGAAGCTGAAGAGTTAGATTGAGAATTGTATCGTAGTCCTTGAATCATAGTATGTGTGTGCGTATGTGTGTGTGTATATATATATTTTTTTTTTTGAAAATTGCCTTTATTTTGTTAGTATTTGGAAAAATTAACTGGTACAGAAAAAGTTCAGTCTGCTGGAGGAGTGTTTAAGTGTATTTTGAATGACTTTAGGGAACCATTGAAATTATACCAGCAGGGAAGTGGCATAATTTAAGGAGATATTAAACCTGGTTGCTTCTTGAAGGGTGTGTGTGTGTGTGTGTGTGTGTGTGTGTGTAAACACAGTAGGAGGGAATTGAACAGTATAAAGAGGAGGCTGCCAAGGACCTGAATATTCTGTGGATAATTCGTGATTTAAATTCAAAAAACAGGATTCAGCCCAATATGTGGGAATTTCCATAAGCAAAAGCCCCTCATTTGTTTTCTGGTATTGATGAGGATGGTAACTAAAGTAATACTTTTTATTTGCTCACTCTTCATTTAGGACATATATATGAAATGTCATATATAACATGGAGTGTGGTCCATAGTGTCTTTTGGGAATATTGAATTCTCATAAGTCTTTAGAATTTCCTGCCTTCACTGCCTGACATATAGTTAGCACTTGTTTCCTTCTGTTCCTTATTCTAATCACCTGAAATAAATCCCTCCTGAGGCCCCTTTCATTGGACTACCCTTTATGGATTCACACAAGCTGTTTGTTTGGTGTCTTTTTTAATATTGTCGTTTGGCTGTCTTAAAGTTTTTTTCAGGGCCGGGCGTGGTGGCTCACGCCTGTAATCCTAGCACTCTGGGAGGCTGAAGCAGGAGGATTGCTCAACCTCTTGGCTTCACGCAATCTTGCCTCAGCCTCCTGAGTAGCGGGGACTACAGCCATGCACCAGCATGCCTGGCTAATTTAGTTGTCCAGCTAATTTTCTTTCCATTTTTAATAAAGGTGGGGTCTTACTCTTGCTCAGGCTGGTCCCCAACTCCTGAGCTCAAATGATCCACTGGCCTCAGCCTCCCAGAGTGCTAGGATTACAGGTGTGAGCCACTGCACCTGGCCCAAATTTAGTGAATTTTGACAAATGTATACACCTCAATCAAGATATAGAGATACACAATGAATTTTTAGTTGGATCATATCTCCTCCCCGCTTTTCTCCTTAGTACTTACCACTATCTGAAATTTTCATGTGTGTCTTCTCCAATAAAACCTATGTGCATGGATCTTGTATAATTGTTTTGCTTCTCTTATCACCTTCTTTCCTACTAGTGCATCAGTGAATAGTATACACTCTATATTTGAGTGTCCTCCCTCAGGTAAATATGTGAAAATGGGATTCTGCAAGTTTGTTTCTGTATTTAGAGTTAACTCCAGAGTTTACAACACTGTTCATGTAGGATACATTTTGAGGGGAACTGTTCCTCTTATGGCAGCCCTGTTAGCCTGAGGAAGTAATTTAAACAACCCGATTGAGGAGTAGATTCAAAGGGATGATGTTCTAATGGACTGCAGTGGTCAGATCTTTTTACAGAAGGAATATGGTAATTTAAGATTCATAGGTTTTTATCTATCTTGAAAAATACCTTACTCGTGTATTTAGGGTTCTTTTACACATTGACCTCTTAGTCTATATCTGTTATTTATTTAAACAGTCACATCACTAAAAAGTGAGGCACTGCATTGAGTCTTCTGGCATTCCATTAGAATGCTTGGAGAAACAAACCTCTTACCAGTTTTATGCCTGCTGATTGGGGAATGAAACCCAAATTTTCAAACCCAAACCCAGAATCAAAAGATTTTCTCCTCCCACCCTCCTTTTTTTTCCTTGGAGACAGGATCTTGCTCTGTTGCCTGGACTAGAGTGCAGTGGCATTATTCTAGCTTCATGTTGAAAGGCTACATTAATTTAGCTGTAATCAAATAAGGATGCATTCAAGAAACTTCAATTAGATATACTTAAAAATGTACATTAATAAAAATCTATGTGCTTAATTTCAAAAAAATGAAAATGTGTTAATTTTAAAGTTAACCTTTTAATGATTTTGTTGTGTCCGCTTTTTGTTGGAAAGTGTTTGATATTTGGTTGCTGCATGGAGGTCTGCAGTTTTAGTTCCTCCTTAAGGGCATCTTGATTTGAGTTAGGTAGGAGAATGCAGATTCACAGGAATAAGTGGTTGAAAACCAAGAAGGTGTTTTTTTGGGCCGGTTGTTGAAGGTGTGGGTATTCTGCATTTTTCATATTTCAGTTGGATCTTTCTTAGCATCAATGACTTTAAATTGTCACCTACTAAGAGCTCAAATCAATTCCATCTGTAGTTCTTTAGGTGCCTTGGTGATATCAACTAGGTGAGGCTGAAATGCTAATTTCAGTGTGATGTCATGATTCTCAAAGTCAATGAACCTTTCCTTGTATTCTCCAATTAACAGGTCTGTAACAGCTATATATTTTTCAGATGATTGGCATATATCATCCTGCTCACCAGTGACCTTTGCTAACTGGGGAAAATGTTCATCTGAAATTATTTTTTTTTTGAGAACGAGTCTCACTCTGTTGCCCGGACTAGAGTGCTGTGGCATCAGCCTAGCTCATAGCAACCTCAAACTCCTGGGCTCAAGCAGTCCTCCTGCCTCAGCCTACTGAGTAGCTGGGACTACAGGCATGTGCCACCATGCCCAGCTAATTTTTCTCTTTATATTGTTAGTTGTCCAGCTAATTTGTTTCTATTTTTAATAGAGATGGGGTCTCACTTTTGCTAGGCTGGTCTCCTGAGCTCAAACAATTCACCCACTTTGGCCTCCCAGAGTTCTAGGATTATAGGTGTGAGCCACCGTGCCCGGCCTGAAATTTTCTTTTGAAGAAGTGTTTTGAAAAAAGATAGCTTTGTTCAAAATTCTTGGATTTTTTTGTCACATATCATGTATAGACTTAGTTTTACTTTGCAAAGAAATATTCAAGTCATTTTGATTTGACGTGTTATCACACAGAAATGCTGCATTCCCCTGGAAATCTTCTTTCAATCATTCACACTGCTGATTCTGTTTTTCATAAAATTTAACTATTTGCTCTTGCAGAGATAGAATTTGGGCTAACATCTGTCCCTATGATAGCCAACACACTTTAGAATGATATGGCAAATCCACACAGAATACCTCAGTTGTTCATCTTTAGCATGGTACAAAACTGATGATGCTACATTACTTTTGCACAAAGGTAGTTAATACAACTTGTTGCAAAGTCTTGTCACTTACAGCTTTAGCACAGAGATTTTGCTGATGCAAGATACAATGATAAGAAATGAGTATCTGGATCTGTTAATACTTTTTAATCCATGCAGTAAACCGTTCATGTTTTCCTGTCATGGAAGATGCACCATCTGTACATATACTCACTAAATTTACCAAATTCAGTCCAACGTCACAACATGTATCTTGACAGTTGTTGAAGATATCTGTTTCCCGTGTTCAGTTTGCAAGAGTGCCCAAAGTGAGTAACTTCATAGCAAAGAAAATCTTCTATTATGACCCAAATGAAGTATAAAATCTGTGCCGAGTAAGTAGCATCAGTTGATTCATCCAAAGCAATTGAATAATATATATTTTACTTTTAAAGTATTGCATGAAATTATTCTGTAAGTTGAAGGCTAGTTCATGCTGCTGGTCAGTTATGGTTCTTGAAAGAGGCAGTTTGTACTTTGAAACATTACCGGAGTGTCCTACAACTTGGACAATGCATTCTTTAACAATTTCTACATTACTTGAATGGCTTCCCCCTCCCCAAGTATATACACCTGCTTTATAAGTTGCCTTAGTGGCATTATTTCCAGGTCTTATTGCTACTTGAAAGAATTGTCTTTGCTTTTGCTTTTCATCTTTTAATTTCTGCAATACAACCTTTCATGCCTCTCCCTCTAATTTAAAATATTTGTCATCCTTATGAGTGTTATGCTGACAAGCATTGAATTTCTTTAATTTTGATATTGCAGCATCACAAAGCAAGCAAATCTTCTTACCTTTAGCAGAAACAAGGTAATATTGCAATTCTCAGTCTCCATTAAAAAATCTGTTTCCTTCCTTCATCGTTCTCTTGGTCTTCTTTGATGTGATGAGCTGTTAAGCAGACAGAATGAAGAAACACTGTCTAGCTGCGCAGGTATCCACAGATTCCACTTCAAGCAGAAACGCAGTGCACCACTGTCAAAAGCCGGTAACAGACCGGCATACTCCACGCCCATGAACTCTCACCAGCCAGCCTTTGTGGCAGTAATGCCACTAGGCAGGGAGAATTAGAACTAAGTCACCTGTCAATTTAGTCCTATGGCTTACTGATGTTTTAATTGTGCCAGTCAGTCTGGGAAGATTATTTCACTGAAACTTACTTATATTCTTTATTTTAAATATGTTCACGGACCAATAAAAATGTATTTTTTTTTTTTTTTTTTTTTTTGAGACAGAGTCTCACTTTATTGCCCAGGCTAGAGTGAGTGCCATGGCGTCAGCCTAGCTCACAGCAACCTCAAACTCCTGGGCTCAAGCAATCCTGCTGCCTCAGCCTCCCAAGTAGCTGGGACTACAGGCATGTGCCACCATGCCCGGCTAATTTTTTCTATATATATTTTAGTTGGCCAATTAATTTCTTTCTGTTTATAGTAGAGATGGGGTCTCGCTCTTGCTCAGGCTGGTCTCGAACTCCTGAGCTCAAACGATCCGCCCACCTCGGCCTCCCAAAGAGCTAGGATTACAGGCT
>VSMD01091193.1:0-15357 GCA_008750895.1 Mirza zaza | reverse complement strand
ACCCTGAGGAGTCCGGGCGCGGTGGCTCAAGCCTGTAATCCTAGCTCTCTGGGAGGCCGAGGTGGGCGGATCCTTTGAGCTCAGGAGTTCAAGACCAGCCTGAGCAAGAACGAGACCCCATCTCTACTATAAATAGAAAGAAATTAATTGGCCAACTAATATATATACAAAAAATTAGCCGGGCATGGTGGCACATGCCTGTAGTCCCAGCTACTCGGGAGGCTGAGGCAGGAGGATTGCTTGAGCCCAGGAGTTTGAGGTTGCTGTGAGCTAGGCTGACGCCACGGCACTCACTCTAGCCGGGCAATAAAGTGAGACTCTGTCTCAAAAAAAAAAATAAATAAATAACCCTGAGGAAATGTTAACTGAGCAATTCTGTGGATAGACCAGAGGCAAAATATGAAAATACACATTTCATCCCCTTTAAAAAGCACAGAGTATATGCCAGTGTTTAATCTTTAGTCCTAGTGCACACTGAGTAGCATCAAGAGGTGGTAAATATTGGGGAAATAGTATCCTAAGACATTCAATTTGCCCTATAGCTTTTTTTTTTTATTTCAGCATATTATGGGAGTACAGATTTTAAGGTTTCAGTAAATGCCCTTTCCCCCCCTCCCCCCACAAGTCTGAGTTTCCAGCATGACCATGCCCCAGATGGTGCACATCTCACTCATTATGTGTGTATATACCCGCCCCTCTCCCCCCTGCCCAATACCCTATTACTGTAGTACCTATGTGTCCACTTAGGTGCTGCTCAGATAATACCAGTTTGCTGGTGAGTATATGTGGTGCTTGTTTTTCCATTCTTGGGATACTTCACTTAGTAGTATGGGTTCCAGCTCTAACCAGGAAAATATAAGATGTGCTATATCACCGTTGTTTCTTAGAGCTGAATAGTACTCCATGGTATACATATACCACATTTTATTAATCCATTCTTGGATTGATGGGCACTTGGGCTGTTTCCACAGCCTTGCGATTATGAATTGTGCTGCTATAAACATTCGAGTGCAGGTGTCTTTTTTGTAGAGGGTCATTGGATCTTTTGGGTAGATGCCCAGTAATGGGATTGCTGGGTCAAATGGTAGATTCACTTGTATCGCTTTAAGGTATCTCCATATTGCTTTCCACAGAGGTTGAACTAGTTTGCACTCCTACACTGCTAGTGCCCTATACCTTTTTGAGCATGCCAAGTATTTACTGTATTTTAAGAATTTCCTACCCAGTTTTCCAGGTACAACAAAAGTGAATACATTAAATTAATTTTGCAATCACGAATCTTCAGGCATTTGCTAAACAGTATGGCAAAGGCTGTGGGGGACAGACGAGACGGTCCGAGGACCAGCAGTCTTAGTATCTGGAAGTCTGTTGGACATGCCGAATCATGGACCTGGGCATTTGTGAACACTTAAAGTTTTGGAAACACTGCTCTGAGGATCTCCTTCCTGCCCTTAAATAGGTTATCACTTGAATTGGAAAAGCCTTAGGAAACCATTGAGGTCAGAATTCAGAGAACTACTAAATAGCATGGTATGAAATATAAGAGCTATAAGATTTAATGAGAGAAGGGCTATCAGCACCATTAATGTTTTCATAAGATATCAGAACACTAATTCTATTTTGTGTTGGGTTATAATTAATTGCTCTCATTCCTTCTATATTGAACACCAGTAAAGTCCATCAGGATAAGGAGCATGGCCTACTCATGTTTGCACCCCTCACAGCACCCTGTACATAGTACATAGGGTACATTAAGATTTGTTAAATAAGTGAATTAATGAAACATCTCCTTTTGTAATATGATCCTGGCTGGTTTTTTTACAGGTTAAATTTTTTAGGGGGATTTTTCTTAGTAAAAACCTAAAAGGTTTAGGGTCAGGCCAGGCATGGTGGCTCAATCCTGTAATCCCAACACTCTGGGAGGCTGAGGTGGGAGGATCACCTGAGGTCAGGAGTTCAAGACCAGCCTGAGCAAGAGTGAGACCCGTCTCTACTAAAAATAGGAAAAAATCAGCCGGGCATGGTGGCACATGCCTGTAGTCCCAGCTACTTGGGAGGCTGAGACATAAGGATGGCTTGAGCTCAAGAGTTTGAGGTTGCTGTGAGCTAGGCTGACGCCACGGCACTCTAGCCGGAGCAACAGAGACTCTGTCTCAAAAAAAAAAAAAAAAAAGGTTTACAGTCAGGACATTTCTTGCTCTAGTCTTTGTTTCACTTATGGGGAGCCGCGAGATTGCTCTTCAGCCAGCTCTCTGTGGGAGGGAGAGTACAGCTGTCCCCTGACTGCATAACAAACAGTAATCCGAGTCAAGGATATGAAACAAGCCCTTCAGGAAGTGAGCTGATTAAAATGTTATTTCCTCAGATATGAGGCTAATAAACAAAATTTAGCTAAAGCATCAAAACATGTTAGATTCTTACATTCCCTAAAGTGGTAGAAATAATCGATGTCCTATAATAAAAATAAACGAGGACCCTGGGAAAATTTTCTCATTCTTCCCCATCATGTGGTCTCATCTTTCACACTGCCTGAACAATGTGACATGAAAATCAGCAGAAGAACTTTTTTCTTTCTCCTTTGTGTTGGGTGGTAAATACCAGCTGGAGCTTTGTGAGCAGTGAGTAATACACCTGGCATGGAATCAAGGTAACTGCCACCTGAAAACTTTCCACTCTGCTATTATCCTCCAGTTCAGAAGTCTTGTGGTCCAAACGAATGAATGGAAGAAACTGACTCTTTGGGCTTTCTCGCACAGGACTTTTCCTGTAGCTTTGAGTGCCTGGTTAAACTACTGTCAATTCTCAATTTTGCCCCTGTACCTATTCTGTGTCCAAATGTTTAATCTCAGAACGGTTTCCTCTTATTTCACAGCACATATATCTGAGCTCTTGCCCCTGGTTACAACTTGGTTTGTTCTCAGGGGATGAAAACTGACTGTAATATCATAACAAGCAAAATATATTTGGGACTTTCTATATAGCAGAGGCCACAGTGACAGGTTCCCGTTCATATCCTTCAGGTCTCACCTGCAAGCTTCCAACTGTCAGTATCTGCGTCTCTATCCTCAAGGCCATTTCCTTAAGCCCAAGAAGACTGCTCTACCTGTGCACAAAGCAGACCTGAGATTTAGGAGAATAAATATACCTAGGAGCAGCTATTACCAATGACCAATAAGCACCGATGACTGCTAACCCAGTTTCCTCACCCCTAAGTTAATTCTGAAGTGTGTGTTCTATGTTTCGCAGTGGGGTTACGCACCTAACAAACATATGATTGGCTGCATTTCCTATCCTTATACTGTTCACCCTGTTACCATACCAATGGTTCCTGTAACTTTCAAATAAACTACTAGTCCTTGAATCTTTGTCTCAGGATCAGCTTCCTGAGGAACCCAAACCAAGATGGTCAACAGGCTGCCAAAAAATTCTTACAATGGATTCCAAAGCCAAATATACGTAATGTTTTAATCAGAGGATGAATAAAACTTGGCAGTTCATAGATACGCCCGGACTCACATGTGTTAAACCTAAATTCCTTCACTCACAACATCAACATGCATCATACTGCTTTTTCGTGCTCTGAAAGTGTTCTTCTGACCGAATGACCTCTGCTGGTAAATAGTTTAATAGAATGCATTTCTAATCATTTTAATGTGCTTTGAAGGTTACAGCACAAGCCTGTGAATCATGATTCACAGGTGTTCTCTGTAACTCTAATTCTGATGGGCCAAGTGACCTTGGCCATTTTAATGCCTATTTTCAACCAGCATGCACTGTGTTGTGAAACTATGGTCCATGACTGATAAATATAAATTTCATATCTTAGTTTTATATCTTAGTTTTATTTAATTATTCTTTAGGATTTTGCCTGCGTTTTCCCTTTTCCCCAAATGCTGATTTATTTTTTTTTCTCTATCCTTTTTACTCCAATTTCTATCTTTGATTATTTCTATCCTGTCCTTGTTCTTTTTATGAAAAAATAATACCCTAAAAAGCAAGTGTAAAAGCACCTGATATGTGGAAGGAACTCAGCAAATGTTTCCGGAATTTTCGACTCAGCTTTCTTACGATAAAATAGGGTTTAAACTTGTCTCATAATTCAGTATTTTAAAGATTGTCTCTTTGTAATGGTAAATAATTGTGCGTTTTTCATAAAAATGTATATATTTTTATATATATCCCAGTAAATAAAACGATTCAAAATAAATTACTTCTTTAGCTGCAAAAATTATCAGATTAACTTCTTCAAGTAGGCACTCTGAGTCAGCTTCCTTATCTAAACCGTCCTTAAATTGCTACTCTTTACAACATTTCATAAAATCAAACTCCCCAAGAATCAAGAAAAAAGACTTTACAAATATGAAGGCCCATGCTATCTAATTAGTTGTTCATGCTACACCTACAACTACTTTTTGACAATTGAAAAAGTAGATGGAATGTAAACAATACTTATTTTTGTAAAATGAGAGTTTCAAAACTTAGCATACCTCAAAATAATCCACCATTGTCCCTAATGGGCAGCTGTTTCTTTCTCACCATCACAATGAGGGAAACAATTCAAATATCCTGGACATTTTTTAGGCCCCCTTGTTAATCACCACACCTCTTCTCATTGTCATCCTTGGAGAATTTATCCAAAGCTCTCCTGGTAACTTTTTCCAAACTCAGTCAAATTTGGTATACGGGGTGGGGGATTGTCTGGGACAAGTTTTGAAGAAGAAAACAATGCTACCAATAAATAAATAATTAAAACATAAAAATAGAAAATGAGCCAATGATAAAGTAAAAATGAGAAACAAAAGGGAGAAAAGGTAAAAGAGTTATGTTTCTGAGGGGTGTTTACCATGCCTTTTGTGAAAACTGTTGGCACTGCTTCCTTTAATTGCAGTTTTTTAATTGTTACCTACTCCAACCACTTAGTAGTTACGGTGCTATGGTCTGAATGTTTGTGTTTCCCCCAAAATATATATGTTGAAATCCTCCCCCTCAAGGTGATGATATTGGGAGTTGGGGCCTTTGGGGGAATGATAAGGTCATGAGGACAGAGCCCTCAGGAATGAGATGAGCATCTTTGTAGAAGAGGCCTGAGACAATCCCCCTCCCTTTGCACCATGTGAGCTTACAGTGAGATTACTGAATTCTCTGAACCAAAAAGCAAGCCCTTACTAGACACCAAATTGGTTGGCACCTTAATTTTGGACTCCCAGCCTCCAGAACTATGAGAAATAAATTTTTGTTGTTTATATGCCACCCAGTGTGTGGTAATTTGTTATAGCAGCTCTAACAGATTAGGACACAGGGTATTACTAATCACTGTCATAAATAGACCTCAAAATGTATAGTACTAAAACATAATAAAAGTTTATTTCTTGCTCACACAAGAGGTGGTTGTTTCCAGGTGGTAGTGGCTGTCCTCCATACCAGGCTTCTTTATGTTATGTTAAATTTATCACGTAGCTTCCCTTCCCCAAAGCCTCACTGCCATCAGCATCTAGCCAGTAAAAGAAGAAATAAAACAAAAAGGAGAAATGCTTATTTCTTAAAAGCCTTGGCCCAGAAATGTCACTCTGCACATGTTTCACTGGTTAGAATTCAGTAAGCTGTATTCAGAGTGTCTAAAACTTAGTATCTAAATATAATTCTAATATTTACTAATAGTACCAATATACCAAATTAGGCCCCACAGTAAAGCATTTGTCTGCTCCAAGACAGGACAGACAGCCTCTTAGGAATGACTGAGTCGGGTTTTTTATCCCCTTCCTTCTCTAATGAAACAGCCACATTGTTTGGGAAGCCTTCTGAGATCATTATCTGGATGCCTCATTGCTCTGACACTACTACTTTGGGCACTAGAATTTCAATCACAAAGCTCAGTTAAACTTAACCAGTTTGTTTTCTTAATGTTTTGTTAACAAATGAAATAAATTTTTCTTATTAAATGACAGTTAAGGGGAAAAAAATCATTTCTCTTGATCGACACACAAGCAAACAGTGAATCTTTCAACATTCGAGCCAGAGATCATTCGAAGAAGATAAGTTTGTGGTTAATTGTATTCTTTTTGTACTTACTCGCTCTTCCAGATCAACAGCAGAGAATAATTGGCCATTCTGAAGATGGCTTCACAAGAGAAGAACTTGCGACCTATACTGTATTTTTTTTTAGTTCAAAAAGGACATTCCGGCCGGGCGCGGCGGCTCAAGCCTGTAATCCTAGCTCTCTGGGAGGCCGAGGTGGGCGGATCATTTGAGCTCAGGAGTTCGAGACCAGCCTGAGCAAGAGTGAGACCCCCATCTCTAATATAAATAGAAAGAAATTAATTGGCCAACTAAAATATATATAGAAAAAATTAGCCGGGCATGGTGGCACATGCCTATAGTCCTAGCTACTTGGGAGGCTAAGGCAGCAGGATTGCTTGAGCCCAGGAGTTTGAGGTTGCTGTGAGCTAAGCTGACGCCACGGCACTCACTCTAGCCTGGGCAATAAAGTGAGACTCTGTCTCAAAAAAAAAAAAAAGGACATTCCTAAGGGAGATTATAATATTATCAGGTTTATATGAGTCAAACGAAACTGTCTGTGTAGGAGGCTTTCGCTTTGTAGCCTAAACGGTTAACTCAGGCATGTCTACACATAGAACAGCCAAATAATAGTTAAGAGCTGTCAGTGAACACCACCACAGTAGATATTATCAGTGTTTGCCAGTGTCTGCTCATATTTACAAATCACTTTATAATGTTCCTGAGAGTATCTTGCCTCAATTATTTATTTCTAACTAGTCATATAACATGGGTACCAACTATGTAATTAATTTAGAGTTGTTTTTCCTTTAAGGTACTTTAAGCATCAAAATACTTCCTTTTTCACCTAAGCGAAGAAAACAAATACACAAAAAAAGACAAAATTTTACAAACATATACTTTATTTCCACTTTATGGCCAGTTAGGAGAGAGAGGAGCAAATAGGAAGGGAAGAAGGAAGAGGTGGGAGGCAAGGGTGAGAAATGGAGACAGAGATAGAAGGTGAGTAGACATAAGAAGGGAAAAGAAAACACGAATAACCAAAGAATGAGATGGGGGTGGGGGAGCAGAGGAGAGAATGAGAAAGAAAATAGAGGAAAAGAAAGAGCAGTAGACTTTTTTTCCTGAAGAAAAAGTATGAGACATTTGGATAAAATGAAGAGCAAACCTGCCTACTAAGAAAGAGAATTGGGGGAAAGATTTTCTGCGGCACTGTAGCCATTATGATCAGAGCAAGGCTAAGGTGGAATGAGCCTAAGACCGTTTATCTGTGGTTTAGGTTTCCTGCCTTTGCTGTAGACTTTATGAAGAGCCATGTTTCTCCAGCCAGAAAGACAATCTTGCTTGAGTGACTCCTTACAATTCATTTTTAAATGAATTTTGTAGATTTTTAGAGATATAGTTTACATACCATAAAATTCACCCTTTTAAAGTGTACAGTTCAGGCTTTTTGACGAATGTGCAAGGTTATGCAATCATCAGCACTAATTAATTCAAAAATATTTTCATCACATCCGGAAATCACATATGCATTAGCAGTAACAACCCATCCCCTCCTCCCTCCAACACCTACAAACCAAGAATCTCCTTTTTGTCCCTATAGATTTGTATATTCTGGAAATTTCATAGAAGTAAAATCATATAATAGGCGGCCTTTTGTGTGTGCCTTCTTTCACTTATCATAATATTTTTAAGGTTAATCCATGTTATAGCATGTATCAGTATTTTGTTCCTTTTTATAACTGAATAATATTCCATTGTATAAACATGCAGAATTTTGTTTTTTCATTTATCACTTCATGAACATTTGAGTTGTTTCCACTTTTTGGCTATTATAATGTTGCTGAACATTCCTGTACAAGTTTTTGAGTGAATGTGTGTTTTCAAATTTGGGGGGTATGTGCCCAGGAGTGGAATTGTGGGGTCATATGGTAACTCTATGTTTAACCTTTTAAGGAACTGCCAGACTGTTTTCCAAAGCAGCTGCCCCATTTGACATCCATACCAGCAATCTATGAGTATTCCAAATCCTGCACAACCTCACCAACACTTGTTATTGTCCAATTCTTTGGTTACAGCCATCCTACTGGGTATGAAGTGGTTCTCACTGTGGTTTTGATTTGCATTTCTCTAATGACTAATGATATTGAGCATATTTTCATATGCTTATTTACCATTTGTATATCTTCTTATAAAGATATCTAATCAAAACCTTGACCCAGTGCTCACTTTGGCAGCATATATCTTAAAACCTTGACCCATTTTTTTAATTGGGTTATTTGCCTTTGTATTGTTGACTTGCGAGAGTTCTTTGTATGTCCAGGATACTAGATTGTAAGGGAAGAAAAACACTTTTTCTCTACTTTCTTAGTAGTAAATTAAACTGGTGAAAGATGATTAATAAGAGAAAAGGTTTATTTCACGTGCACTGGGAACTTTTAAGAAAAGAATTGCAAACTTAATACTATATATATCATTTATATTTCCATTTAACAAAGCTAAATAAATTGTGGAGAAGTGACAAGATGAAGGAAAAGAGGCTTGGGCTTCTAGGGGTGGTAAATTATAAGAAAAGGGAAACTAATGGAAAACAAGGTTTATTTTATTAATAGTAAGGTTTATTATACAGATTCAAGTAGGTGCCATCTCCAAAGATAAGAGTAGTTTCTTTTTCCTGATATGGGAGAGACACTTTGACAAAGGGACATTTATTCCCTATTTTTAGGCAGAAAAGGGAGGGCAGAGAGCTCCTCCTATGTTTGCTGTTTCTTAATTGCCTTCAGCTGAGAATAATGCTTATGCCAAAGTGGCATACTCTGGAGTAGCTTATTCTGATCCTCTCCAGCCCTTATTCAGACATATAATTTGCAAATATTTTCTCCCATCTTGTGGGTTGTATTTTCACTTTCATAATGTACAAAAGTTTTAAATTTTTATGAAGTCCAATTTATCTATTTTTTCTTTGGTGGATTATGCTTTTAGGTTTTTTACCTAAGAAGCTATTGCTTAATCCAGTGTCATGAAGATTTATACCTATGTATCCTTTAAGAGTTTCATAGATTTATTTTTTACATTTTGGTATTTAATCCATTTTAAATTAATTTTTCATATGGTCTGAGGTAGGTGTCCAATTTTATTCCTTTGCCTGTGGATACCAGTTGTCCCAACACCATTTGAACTAGACTATCCTTTTGCCATTGAATTTTCTTGGCACCCTTGTCAAAGATCAATTGACCACTGATGTGAGAGTTTATTTTTGGACTCTCAATTCTATTCTATTGATTTACATGTCTATTCTTTTAGTTTTCTTTTTTTTCTTTTTTTTTGAGAGAGAGAATCTCACTCTGTCACCCAGGCTAGAGTACAGTGGTGTTATCATAGCTCACTGCAACCTCAAACTTTTAGGCTTATGCGATACTCCTGCATCAGCCTCCCTAGTAGGTAGGACTACAGGTGCATGCCACCACACCTGGCTAATTTTTCTATTTTTTGTGGAGACAGGGTTTTGCTCTTGTTCAGGCTACTCTTGAATTCCTGGCCTCAAGCAATCCTACTGCCTCGGCCTCCCGAAAGGATTATATGTGTAACCACTGCACCTAGCCTATATGTCTATTCTTATGTTAGTACCAAACTGTCTTGATTACTGTAACATTGTATTGACATTTGAAATCAAGACATGAATCCTCCAAGTTTGTTCTTTTTCAAGATTGTTTTGGCTATTCTGGTTCCCTTTTGAATTTCTATGTGAATTTTTAGATGAACTTGTCAATATTTGCAAAGAAGCCAGCTGGGAATTTGATAGGGATCACACTGAATCTTTAGATCAATGTAGGAAGTATTGCCATTTTAACAATATTAAATCTTCTGATTCATGAACATGAAATATCTTTCTATTTATTTAAATCTTCTTAAATTTATTTCAACATGTTTTATAATTTTGAGAGTATATGTTTTGCACTACTTAGTTTATTCCTGTCTTATTCTTTTTATGCTACTATAAGTAGAATTGCTTTCTTAGTTTCATGTTCAGATGACTTATAGAAATACAATTGATTTTTATATATTGATCTTTTTGTCCTGAAAACTTGCTAAATTCATTTATTTGCTCTAACAGTTTTTTGTGGATTTTCTAGAACTCTCCATATTTCATGTATGTATGCAAGTAGGGATAATTTTAGTCCTTCCTTTCCAATCTGGATGCCTTTTAGCTCTTTTTCTTGCCTAATCACCTTGGTTAGAATCTCTAGGACAATGTTACATAGAAATGACAAGAATGGATATCCTTCTCTTGTTCTTGATCTTAAGGGGAGAGCATTCAGTCCTTTACCATTAAGTATGGTGGTAGCTGTGGATTATTTGTTGATGACCTTTATCAGGTCGAGGAAGATACATTTCTTGTGTATTTTGTTAAGTGTTTATTAAGAAAGGGTATGGATTTTGTCAAAAATTTTTTGCATCTATTGATATGATCATATGGTTTTGTTTTCTATTCTATTAATATTCATATGGTATATTATATTCATTTATTTTGTATATTGAACCAACTTTACATTCCTGTGATAAACTTCACTTAATTATGGTCCATAATCCTTTTTATGTAGAGTTTGCTAGTATTGCTAATATTTGGTAATACTGGGTAATACTGACCTCATAAAATGCATAGGAAAGTATTCTCTTACATTTTTTGAAAGATTTTGTGAAGGATTGGTGTTAATTGCTCTTTAATATTTGATATAATTCTTTAGTGAATTCATCTTGTCTACGCTTTTATTTGTAGAAAAGTTTTTGATTATTAATCAATCTTTCTATTAATACTTGCTGTGGGCTGCGTGTGGTGGCTCACGCCTGTAATCCTAGCACTCTAGGAGGCTGAGGCAGGCGGATTGCTCAAGGTCACGAGTTCGAAACCAGCCTGAGCAAGAGCAAGACCCCATCTCTACTAAAAATAGAAAGAAATTAATTGGCCAACTGAAAATATATAGAAAAAATTAGCCAGGCATGGTGGCACATGCTTGTAGTCCCAGCTACTTGGGAGGCTGAGGCAGTAGGATTGCTTGAGCCCAGGAGTTTGAGGTTGCCGTGAGCGAGGCTGACACCACCATTCTCACTCTAGCCCGGGCAACAAAGTGAGACTCTGTCTCAAAATAAATAAATAAATACTTGCTGTAGTTCTTTTCAGATGCTATTCATTTTTTAATCAGTTTGAATCACATTCTAGGAATGTGTCTGTTTCATTTCATTTGTTGACATACAATTGTTTAAGTATTCCTTTACGGTCCTTTTTATTTCTGTAAGGTTCGTAGTACTATCACCTATTCCTGGTTTTAGTACTTGTAAGTCTTTTCTCTCTCTCTCTCTCTCTCTCTTTGTATGTCTAGCTAAATGTTGTCTATTTTGTCATTCTTTTCGAAGAATCAACTTCTGGTTTTGTTGATTTTCTCCATTTTTCTTGTATTTTCTATTTTATTTAATTCTGCTGTGATTGTTATTATTTTCTTCCTTTTGTTTGCTTGCTTTAGGTTTATTTTGCTCTTCTTTTTCTATTATCTTAAGGTACAAGGGTAGGTTTTTGATTTGAGATCTTTACTCTTTTTGAATATAGACATTTAGAGCTATAATTTCCCTCTAAGTACCACTTTAGTGTATCCCAAGTTATGGTACGTTGTGTTTTCACTTTCACTTACCTCAGTGTATTTCTAATTTTTCATGTGATTTCTTCTTTGACCCATTAGTTATTTAGGAATGTGCTGTTTAATTTCCAATATGCATGAATTTCCCAAAATTTCTTCTATTATTGATTTGTAATTTTATTTTATTGTAGTCGGAGAACATACTTTGTATGATTTGACTCCTTTAAAATTTTTTTAGACTTCTTTTATGGCCTGAAATATGGACTGTCCTGGAGAATATTCCATTTTCACTTGAGAAGAATATGTATTCTGTCTTTGTTGGTTGTTCTATAAATGGCTTTTATGTTAAGTTGGTTTATACTGTTGTTCATATCTTCTATTTCCTTGGTCACCTTTTGACTAGTTGTTCTAGCCATTATTAAAAGTGCAGTATTGGCTAGGTGCGGTGGCTCATGCCTGTAATCCTAGCACGTTGGGATGCTGAGGCGAAAGGATCGCTCAAAGTCAGGAGTTTGAAACCAGCCTGAGCAAGAGCAAGACCCCGTCTCTACTAAAAAAAATAGAAAGAAATTAATTGGCCAACTAAAAAATACATATATAGAAAAAATTAGCCCGGGCTTGGTGGCACATACCTGTAGGCCCAGCTACTCAGGAGGCTGAGGCAGAAAGAGCTAGTCTGACTCCACGGCACTCTAGCCCAGGCAACAGAGTGAGACTCTGTCTCAAAATAATATAAAAGAAAAGTGTAGTATTGACATCTCCAATTATTAATTTTCCATTTTTACTTTAAATTCTGACTTTTTTGTTTCATGAATTTATGGCTTTCATGTCAGGTGCATACAAGTATATTGTTATATCTTCTTGATGCTTTGACAATTTTATACTATGTTTTAGACTATAAAATCGATATAAAAATCTTTTTTATCTCTTGTAACAATTCTTGTCTTGAGGACAATTTTGTCTGATATTATCATAGCCACTCTAGCTCACCTTTCACTGCTATTTGCTTGGTATATTTATTTTTATCCTCCGGCTTTCAAGTTATTTGTATCTGGTATATAAAATGTGTTACATATAAGCAGCATGTCATTAAATAATTTTTAAATCCATTCTATCAACCTCTGCTTATTAAATGAAATAAGTGATTAATAATATACATTTTATATGATTACTATTGATAATAAGGTAGGATTTACATATGCCATTTTGCCATTTGTTTTCTATATGTTTTGTATCCTTTTTCCTTCTCTTCCTCCATATCTGCCTTCTTTTGTGTTAATATCAGGTTTTCCAAGTATGAGTAATGCTAATCTTGGTCATTTGACAACCAAGAAATATCACCTACTCTGAGGCTATTCAGGTGACTTTTTTTTAAAATGAGACACAGTCTTGTCTCTCACTCAGACTGGAGTGCAGTGTCATGATCACAGCTCACTGCAACCTCCAACTCCTGGGCTCAACGGGTCCTCCTGACTCAGCCTCCCAAGTAGCTGGGACCACAGGCATGTGCCACCACCCCTGACTATTTTTTTTTTAATTTTTTGTAGAAACAGGGTCTCACCGTGTTGCCTAGACTGGTCTCATATCCAGATGACTTTAAATCTTATTGAGATATTGATTATTCTTTACTATTCCAAAAAAAACCAAACCATGAGAAAGATTTCAGGAGGATATGGTTTAGGGTTTAGTCACTGCTTACTTGGAAAATTCAACATATCATCAGTGACAATAAAATATTTTTAAAAGTTTTTTGTGTTAAATCCTTTCATTATGTATTAACACAAGTTACTAAGTATCTTTTATATGCCAAGCAATTATGTAAGCACAGAAAAACAACAGTAAATAAGACAGACCAGGTCCCTGTCCTTATGAAGCTTGAGTTCTAGTGGAAGAGACAACTAATAAATATGTGAACAAGCATATTCTAAAATATGTAGGAAGACAAGAGCTAGAAAGAAAATAAGGCAAGGGAAAAAGTGTAGAGCATACTGGATGGGCTATCTTAGATTGGAGGGCTAAGAGAAGTGCTCTCTGAGGAAGTGACATTTGAGCAGACACCTAAATGAAGAGAAAGTTCAAGTCACACATATCTGCTACTTATGTACAGTGTTTGAAGTAGAGAAAATGGTAACTGCAAAGACCCTCAGGCAGAGGTGTACTTGGCATGTTTGCAGAATAGCAAGGATTCCCACGTGACTGGGGAGGAATAAGCAAAGGAAAGACTGCAAGTGAAGTAGCCAGTGATCATATATCCACGATTGTATAGGCTTTTAGGTTTCATTTTAAGCCCTTAGAATGTTGTGAGCAAGGGAATAACATTGTTAGTTTTGCATTTTAAAAGGACCACTCTGGGGTTTGTATAGACAACAAACTGTAGGAGAGCATGACTGGAAGTTAGGAGACCAATCTAGTGGGCACGCCCTAAGTTGACCACCTATGAGTTATGTCCTTGTATAGTACTCTCCTCTGAGTACAGGTAGAACCTGTGACTTGCCTGTCATAAACTGAATATGGCAGAGATGATGGGATGGCATTCTCATGATTATGTTATATTACACAAGACCTCAGCTTAGCAGACTGAAGTGTGAGAGGTTCTGCTGGTTATGTTGAAGAAGCAAACCTCTATATCGCGAACTGCCTATGAGGAGGGCCACTTGTCAAGGAACTATGGGAGACCTCTAGGACCTATGGACAGCTCCCAGCCAAGAGCCAGTAAGAAGCTGGGCCCCTGGTCATACAACCACAAGGAATTGAATTTTACCGACAGTTTGAGTTTAGAGGTAGGGTCATCCTTAGTCAAACCTCCAGATGAGAATACAGCCTGCCAGTGTCTTGATTACAGACTGTGAGACTCTGAACCAGGCATCTGGTGAAGCCGTTCCCAGGCTCCTGACCCTTGGAAACTGTCAGGTAGTAGATATGTGTGGTTTTATGCCATTAAGTTTTTTTGTAATTCATTACACAGCAACAGAAAACCTATACAACCAGTTAGGATGCTTTTGTAGTCGTCCATGCAAGAGTCGATGGCGACTTGGACTACTAGCCTGGTCCAAGTAGCCATGGAGATGGGGCCTGATTTGGGATATGTTTTGGACACAGAGGTAATAGATTTTACTAATAGCTTTTGCCAAAGGCTTGGGAACGGTGTGTGCAAGAAAGAGAGGAGTCCAAGATAACTCCAAAAATGGCTCCATATATACAAATACCTAGCTCATAAAATTCAACTGATTTATATCTTGCTCATCCTAAACATCGGATCTGGTTGAACCCTGCTGATATACTGTAGCACCTCTTCGAGGAATGCGCTTGACCCTTTTCTAATCCAGGTTAGTTCTACTTACACTGCAAGTTTCAAATGAAATGTTTCTCTTTTCTGAAGCCTCTCCCATGAAGGGTAGCTGCTTAACTCCTTGCTTCCTAGCATGTTGTTCAAAAATTTCTTACTGCATTTGTCTCATGAACTATAATTTAAATTTTTTTTTTTTTTTTTTTTTTTGAGACAGAGTCTCACTTTATTGCCCAGGCTAGAGTGAGTGCCATGGCGTCAGCCTAGCTCACAGCAACCTCAAACTCCTGGGCTCAAGCAATCCTGCTGCCTCAGCCTCCCAAGTAGCTGGGACTACAGGCATGTGCCACCATGCCTGGCTAATTTTTTCTATATATATTAGTTGGCCAATTAATTTCTTTCTGTTTATAGTAGAGATGGGGTCTC
>VSMD01091188.1:0-78312 GCA_008750895.1 Mirza zaza | reverse complement strand
GGTCTATGTCTCTCAACCTCAGGCTCTGCCCGGTTCTCCTGGGATCACCGTGCCAGCAGCACCTGGTAGGGCTGGCGGGCAGAGAGCTCACAGTCTGAGTTCCCCTTAGTCAGCTGTTGTAGAGCCCCAAAAGGGAAGGTCCCGTTCCCTGGAGGTGCCTCCGGCTGGTGGCTATATTGTCTCTCTGTCTCTCTGGGCAGCCGCGGGTAGGGTCGGGGGGAGGGGAGGAGGAGGCAATATGGCGTCAGCCGCGCGGCTCGGGTCTGTGCACACGGAGGTGCCCCGAGGGAGTTGGGAGCCTGGTGCCGTGTCCGCTACTGGCTTACCGCTCACTGGCGGCAGTTGTCGCAGGTCCCTCTGCTTGCTGGGGAGCCCACCAGCAGTCCGGGATGCAGGGGAGGGGAAACGGCAGATCCACCTACCCTTCCTGCTGGTCTCCGGGCTGCTCCGGGGGTCCCAGCTTCCAGTTCTCCTCCGCGACCTCCTCCCGTGGAGTCGCCCGTGGTCTCAGGTACTCCTCCTGCCGACCCTCATCCGATGTAGGGTCGTCTTCTTGCTTCTTTCTTCTAAATTCTTCTAGAATCTGTCTTTTCTTCAGAGACACTCTGTCTGGCGGTGTTTCGCATCCGCCATCTTCTGGGCGGGGTCCAGCTTTGAATTTTCTATAACTGCTTTACTCTTTCTTACAAACTTAAGCCTCATTCAGATTGAGAACATTGGTTTTTAGGAGATAGGAATTAAATTTTTAGCAGGATAGGAATTAAGTTTGCCATTAATGAAAAGTAGTTCAGGCATGGAAAAATAGTGTGAACAAAGACATGGAGGTTTGTAAGAATTAAAACTTTTTGGTGGGACAGTGAAAAAGAAATCAGTTTTTCTAGAGTAAAGGAACTATACAGGGAAGTAATGGAAGACATACTAAGAAGTGCATATTTTATCATAGGCAATTGGAAACCAAAGTTTAAAGACTGGAATGAATGGGGCAACTTAGTAGAAGTGGTATTTTAGCGATATTTGTTATGCCTAATCTCTCTGGCAAAGGATTTGAGGTGTTGTTACCAGCCTCTGAGTGGAAGATTTCCAAATTCTTGGTGTTCATCAAGGAAAAGAATTTCAGGACACACCTCTTAGCCAACCAAGTGAAAGCTTTATTGAAAGCAAAATACAATCTCAGGGAGGAGAAGAGGGCAGCCTGTAAAAGAGCAACTGCACTGAGAAGAATGGTTTTAGATCCTTTGTAGTCTTACTAATTGAGGGGAAGAATTTTCAAGGCCAAGGGGTTGGCTTTTACTAAAAATATGGATAATAATTCCTAGAATCGTGTTCCCTTCCCTTCCATTTTCATACTTTATATGGTTATCTTGGAACTGTCATGATGATTTCCAGGGTGGACAAATTTTAAAACCACAATGTAAGTGATGGTTATAGTGACAGAGAATGCTGACAGAGGTAGCAGAGAGAGCTGACAAGCTGACTGAAGTCAGTTCTTGCCTGTAGTTATCAGCCCCTCTAGTTAGCTTGGGCTTAGGAGTTGTTTATTTTAAAACACCTGCACCTGATCTTCAAGCCCTGGTCTCTAGTCTGAGCCCTGTCTCTTAGTCTCCTATAACAGCATTCGAGAAAGTATATGTGCATCACAAGAAATGAAAACTACAGACCAGTATGTCTGAAGAATGTGGATGCAAAAATCCTCAACTAAATACTAGCAAAGTGAATTTAGCAACATTTAAGGGAATTATACACTGTGACCACAGGAGTACAGCCATAATGATGTTTATCCCTCATAGATTTCTTGATCAGAAGTCATTGAATACATTGTTTTCCTAAGGGTCTAGTAAACTCTCTACCCCTCCCTTATTCAGCAGTTTTCATTGAGAGCTTACTATATACCAGATATATGGGCTGCAGTCTGATAAAAGACTGGATTATTTCCCCCTACAATTAAGAATAAGACCAGGATATCTGCTTTTATCATTTCTATTTAACATTGTGCTAGCCAGAAGTAGTACAGTACAGAAGTTCTAGCCAGAGCAGTTAGGCAAGAAAAAGAACTAAAAGACATTCAAGTTGGAAAAGAAGAAGTAAAACTGTATTTGCAGAGAACATGGCTTTATATTTAGAAAATCCAAAGGAATCCACTAAAAAACTTTTAGGACTAATAAGTGAGCTCAGCAAGTTTGCAGGATAGAAGATGAGTATACAGAAATTAATTGTATTTGTTTATGCTTGAACAATTCGAAAATGAAATTAACAATTCCATTTACAAAAGGATAAAATACTTAGGAATACAATTTAACAAATGAGGGGCAAAATTTACACTCTGAAAACTATAAAACATTGTTGAGAGAAAATTTAAAAGATCTAAATAAATGGAAAGACATTCATGGGTCTGAAGACTTAATATTGTCAGGATGGGCTACAGTCTGACAGAGGATTGAAAAATAAATACACTGTGGTCTCTATCCTCTAGAATTTTATAATCTGGTTATGAAATAAAGCATAGACAAATGGAGTGATACTCCCATTTGTCTATGGCAATACCCCCAAAGAATTGATCTACAAATGTGAGGAGAATGTTCTGTGCCTAGCGAGTGCTCCTGGGCCGGCTTTGGAAATTGGAATAAAAGGCGAGTGGCAGCGTGCAGGTGAAACATGGTCTTTATTGTCGGAGAATACAGAGGCGGTGAGAAGCATGGCCAAGAATATGGTGAACACTTATATATGGCTCTGAACAATAGTGGCAGTATGCCATGGGAAAGCATGATCACATGGGTTCACGTAGGAGATATCATCTTGGTTATGTTAGTATGCTGACTCATGCCTCTCCAAAGACTGGCTAGCTGGAAGGGCATAGGCCAGAGGAAACGCTATGGCAGTCATCTTAGTTTGGCCTAAGAAACCTGTTGCCTATACAAATACATTTTCTCTTACAACAAACTTAGTGAAATACCAACAGAATCCAGCTGACCTCTTTGTATAAATTGACATACTGTGGCCAGGCACGGTGGCTCACACCTGTAATCCTAGCACTCTGGGAGGCCAAGGCGGGAGGATCCTTTGAGCTCAGTAGTTCGACACCAGCCTGAGCAAGAGCGAGACCCCATCTCTACTAAAAATACAAGGAAATTAATTGGCCAACTAAAAATAAATAGAAAAAATTAGCCGGCATGGTGGCGCATGCCTGTAGTCCCAGCTACTCGGGAGGCTGAGGCAGGAGGATCGCCTGAGCCCAGGAGTTTGAGGTTACTGTGAGCTAGGCTGACACCATGGCACTCTAATCTGGGCAAAAGAGCGAGACTCTGTCTCAAAAAAAAAAAAAAATTGACAAACTGATTCTAAAATTTATAATGATGTTCACGAGACCCAAAATAGCCAAAACAGTCTTGAAAAAGAAGAACAAAGTTGGAGGCCTTAGACTTCTTGGTGTAAAAACTTATGAAAAAGCAATAGTAATCAAGACAATGTGGTACTGGCATAAGGATAGACATACAGATCAATGAAATAGAATTGAGAGTCCAGCTGCTGATCTTCCCATTTATACTCAATTGATTTTTGACAGGGTAGTTTAGATCATTCAATGGAGAAAAGAATAGTCTTTTCAAGGAACAATGCTCAGACAACTGAATATTCACATGCAAAAGAGTGAAAGAAGATACCTAACTCATACCATGTATAATTCAAAATAGATGAAAGACCTAAGTATAAGAGCTAAAACTATAAAAACTCTGAAGAAACTACAGGTATAAATCTTCATGATCTTTGATTAGGCAATGGTGTTTTAGATGTGACATCAAACCATAAGAAACCAAAAATAAATAAACAAATTAGACTTTATAAAACTTTAAAAGTCTTGTGTCTCAAACAACATCACCAGGGAAGGGAAAAGATAACCACAGAATGGGAGAAAATATTTTCAAATCATATATCTGATAAGGGACTATCTAGAATATATAAAGAATGCCTACAGTTTAATAATAAAAAGACAACCCAATTAAAAAATGTGCTCAAAGGAACTGAATAAACACATATCCAAAGATGATGCAGAAAAGGCCAAGAAGCACATAAAAAGTTGCTCAATATCATTAGTCATCTAGGAAATGCAAATCAAAACTAGAAGGAAGGGCCCAGCATGGTGGCTCACGCCTATAATCCTAGCACTCTGGGAGGCCGAGGCGGGCAGATTGCTCGAGATCAGGAGTTCAAAACCAGCCTGAGTGAGACCTTGTCTCTACTAAAAATAGAAAGAAATTAATTGACCAATTAAAAATATATGTACAAAAAATTAGCCAGGCATGGTGGCGCATGCCTGTAGGCCCACCTACTTGGGAGGCTGAGGCAGTAGGATCGCTTGAGCCCAGGAGATTGAGGTTGCTGTGAGCTAGGCTGATACCATGGCAGTCACTCTAGCCTGGACAACAAAGTGAGACTCTGTCTCAAAAAAAAAAAAAAACTACAAGGAAGTACCACACCCACTAGAATGGCTATAATAAAAAGTCAAATAATTTTTGGCAAGAATGTGAAGGAATAACCTTCTTACATTGGACCAGAATATTCACCTTTATAACCTGCTACAGTGACATTTGGGACACCTTTGCAAAATTCTGAGGGTTGAGTAGATAAAAGTTAAAACTACTGCCCTAAGGTATCTTCTCTGAAAAGAATTTTGCTGTACTTTTGAAAAGAAAAAACTAAAAACAAACTGTCATGTTTTGGGTTACATAACTCTCTAACTGGAGCCTAGAGTAGCTAAGATGTGGTACTTCTGATTAAGGATGGATACATACACTTAGGAAATAAGATGACAGTAGATAATAAAGAAGTCTCTTATTGCAAAAATGGGTTATAACCTTTCACTCAGTGACTGTTTCAGCTGCATGTCACAGAAAGTCAAAAATAGAGATAGAAGTTAATTTATTTCTCAGGTAACAGTTCTTAGGTCTAAGAGTGGGATGGTGAGTCTACTCCCTAAGGTCATTCAGAGACCCAGTGTCCTCTCTTGTTGTTAATTTATCATCTCTAAGTTATTTCACTTGCTTGGTCCAAGATGGCTTACCATGTCTATGTTCTAAGCAGCAGGTTAGAGGAGGGGGGAAATAAAAAGGGAAGGAGGAAGCACACCCCTCCCTCCTTTGTCAAGGACAAACCCTGACATTGCATACATCAGTTATGCTCACATGCCACTGGTCAGAACATAGCCATGTGGTCGCACCCAGCTGCAAGTGATGCTGAGAAGTGTAGACTCAAGCAAGGAAAGTTGTTTCCTGTGACGACAATGAGAAAGATAAACTCTTTCCTGTGGATAAATAAGTTCACTTGTAGTACTGAAACTTTCATTGACCATGCTCCACCCTTCTTTACTTACCACTGTCATACAAAGAAAACCTGTCTGTGTGTGTGTGTGTGAGAGAGAAGGAGGCAAATGCACAGAAATGAGCAGAGTTGAGAGAGAAATTCTTGATGACATCTGATTCCCTTGACACAGTTCAGGTCAGTGAGGTATAAAGAGAAGTGTTCTACAGATTTGGGGGAATGCCTTTATTTTCTTTCTTCTCTTCCTTGGAATAACAACAATGGAAGTGACTGGCCACTTGTGACCATATAACAAACATGGGAACAAAAGCCACACCTAAGGATAGCAAAGTGGATAGATAAAATGGTCCTGAGATATGAGTGACACCATGCAGCTTTTGCACCAGGTCCTGGCTTTAGCTTATGTGAGAAAAACAGACTTAAATTTTTAAGCCACTAATATGTGGCTTACTATTACATAAAGCCAAACACAGTCTTCACTGATACAGATATCGTTATAGTATTCTAAATCTGAGATGATAAAACCCTGGGAAAGTACTAAGCACACAGTGGAATTTTGATGCTGAATGAATACTTGCTGTAAGACTTAATCAGTGGATTCCTTAATTCATAGGAATTCTTATTTCTGTTCCTAGAAATAGAAAAGATAAGATGTATACAATATACACTTCCACAAAAATAGAAGAAATTGATAATCAACTATATGGAGACTGATGGGTAGAGTACATACTGTGTAGTGCTTTAAATACTAGATCGAAATATGTTTAAGTCAGTAGGCAATAGAGAAGGGTTGAAGTTTGTTCAGGTAGAGAATGACTTAAGCATGTGTGTATCAAAGCTCAGATCCATTTTAGGCTGAACTTCTCAGTTGTACATTTATAGAAGTAATCTGTAAGAATCTTCAAAAATAAATATTATAGTTATGCTTTCCACTATTGTAATAAAAATGAGAACATATCTCATTATTTCAGTAAGGAAATATCTGTACTATGTTGTATCACCAGTTGTTTTCAGAAGTTACAGTTGTTTCATTTTTTTAAACAATGAACACACTTTTAAAACTGACCTAAGTAGAACACTGACAGAGCTGAGATTGCCCTGGGTTATGTTCATTTGGCTGCAGTAATTATTCTTTTATTCCTCAATAGAAAGTAATCATCTTATTAAGCCTACTTACAGATGGTAGTGTATGTAAAGAGTAACAATGCTCATTTTCAAATCAATGTTTTAGAATAAATAAAACGTTTGTAGCAAAATATAAAACATGTTTTTAGGGGCAAAGACTAGAACCACATCATTGGCAATCTGATGTGGGAGTTCTTTGATCCACACACTACATATCCTGGAGAAGAGTGAAGGCAACTTGTAGCACTAATTGAGCGTTCCTTCCTTTGCCTTCTCTCCTTCCTCCTCCTCCTCCACTTAACCACTTGGTTTTAGGCACTTCCTTGGCTCTCCTTTCCCTTGAGTCTGCAGTACTGATTATTCTCTTGGTAACTTGTCCCATGCATGCATGGTGCCTATTCTTATACTGGCTTTGATAATTAAGAATTATGGTTTTTAAGTAAAATCTCATTTGCAAAAAAAAAATTACTTTAGCCATCATAAAATATACAATACCTGATCTATGTTTCTTCAATATTTCTAAAGTAATGGTTATTTCTTTCCAAAGTAAGGTTTCTATTTCCCTAGACTTTTGCTATTATTTATTGTATTTGGCTTCTATACAACTATATAAACAATAAAGAACTAAGTAAAGTGCTATATTCAACTGTCTCTGAAGCGTGATAAAGTTACATTTTTAAAAAATATATAGTCAGGCTGGTCAGAACAGGCCAAATCCCCTTTGCTCCAGCGACATTTCCATCTCCAGTCAGCCTGTGTCCTCTCAAGGCTACTGTCTGCCCTCATCCCACCCCAGGCTTCCCCCTACTACTCTGTAGTTTATATCTCTTGCTGTTTGTGCTACGTTGTAAGTCTTCTCTCTAACTGTGAATTCTGTCTCTTCAATAATTGCTCCTTTCTCGCCTTCTTCTAATTCCCAATGCTGTCTTTTAATGATATGTTTTTGTGACCTAAAAATACTTGTGTAGATGGAGGAAAGCCCTATGAAAATAGGTTATAATTAATTTGTTATTATCTTTTCTGAGTAAAGATGTAATAAATGAGCTGGCTGTTCAGAATAATCAAGGGTCCATGCTTTACTTGGTTTTCTGACAGTCTGTACTTTTCTAACAAGCATCTTCTGGGCTTTTGGTTACTACTGCATAAAAGAAATGTCTTTTAAAAAATACTAACATCAGAGCCTTGGAAATGTATATAATTATCATCTAAGATTTCATACATTGTTCGATTGCTTATTTCTAGAACTTTGGCTCTTCATCAATGGTTTTCTGCAGCAAATGCCTTAAAATCCTCTCAGTATATAGAGGTATATAAAATAAACACCATGGCCTAAACCCAGTAATCTTCTTCTACATTTTTTAAGATTCCTGGACTTCAGCAAATATGCCTTAGATGGTCCCCCACCATTCTTTTTAAAGATTGGCCTTTGAAAGACACAAAGCACATTGGGGAGATGGAAATACTTGATAATGGTGGTAGTTACCCAACTGTGTACATTTGTGAAAGCCCATCCAACTGTACATTTTTAAGGGTGAATTTTATTATTTACAAGTTATGCTTTAGTAAACCTAGCTTTTAAAATGTCAGAACACTCATTAGTGTAGCTTTTGTCAAGAGTGTCTATCACTTAGGTGACTACCCAGAATCTATAATACCAACTAACATTTGTTGGATACTCACCATGTGTGAAGCAATACTCTGTTTTATTTAGCTCAACTCCTGTAATCTTCACAGTCACTCTCTGTGTTTGCAGCTACTTTTTCAGATTAGACAGACATGGAAACTGAGTCTCCAAAAAGTCCCATAACTTGCCCAAGGTTGCATAGCTAATAAGAAGTTTCAAAGCCAGGTACACTCGCATGCACGCACTCTCTCTCACTCTTTCTCACTCACACACACACACATACTACCCTCCCCAACACCCCCCACTGAGAATATATTGGTTAGAAGCACTATAGTTTAGTGACCTAACCAGTATGGATGTGGGTGTTCACAGGGGAAGTTAAGCAAAAATGAGGTTTTACAGGGCCTAGTTGTCCTTATATATAATTTGCCTTTTATTGTATTACAGTGGTAAGCCATTGAAGGGTCAAAAACAAGAGCATGATATGATCAGATTCACATTTGAAATAGCAGCAAGTGGGTTAGGCAGGGAGCTCCAACACTGTAAGCTTCTGTAGTAATCCAATAACAAGAGCCTGAACTGAAACATTCATTTAGGGAAGGAGAGGACGAAAACCAGCAATGGGGTAACTCTGTATTTGCCTTCGAGGAGATGTCTCAGCACATGTGTTGAAGGAGAGTACTGGAGAGTATTCTTTCTCTAGCTGTTCTAAATTGGATGACAAAGGGTAATGACACATTTGGTTATAGGCATCAGCTGTTCCCAAATTGGAAGGCCAATGATTGGCATCTCTCTGCACTTCACACTTCTTCTTGAACTCAGTCTTTCCTTTATGCCCCAAAATAAAAATATTATACTGGACTGTTGTCTTCTTAAAGTTTCAAGAAAGGCTTATTATTTACTTTATTATTGATTTTATTTATAAATATGGAAAAGACAAGCATGTTGAAATGTCAATGGAAAGGATTCATTTGAAAGAGAGATTGAAACTATTGGATTGAGAACAAAAAATTGATAATGTGACTTTCCTAAATTAGTGAGAGAAATAGTATCCCCCACAAAAGCAGAGGGGTTAACATTTAGTACCCCCCTTCTCTGCAGAGGCTATATTCCAAGACATCCCAGTGGATACCTGAAACTGCAGATACTACTGAACCCTATATATATTGTTTTTTCCTAACATACAAACCTATGATAAAGTTTAATTTATAAATTAGGCACAGTATGAGATTAACAGTAATTAATAATAAAATAGAACAATTATAATAATATGCCAGCATCACTATTCTTGCTCTTTAGGGTCATTATTACAATAAGAGTTACTTGAACATAAGAACTGTTGTACAGCAACAGTTGATCTGAAAATCAAGATGGCTACTAAGTGACTAATGGGCAGGTAGTTTATACAGTGCAGATATGCTGGACAAAAGGCTGACTCATGTCCTGGGTGGGATGGAGTAGGAAGGTGAGAGATTTCATCACACAGAATGGCATGCAATTTAAAACTTATGAATTGTTTATTTCTGGAATTTCCCATGTAATATTTTCAGACTGCAACGACCTCAGATAACGGAAACTACAGAAAGTGAAACCACGGATAAGGGAGGACTACTGTAGATTCTTGAGTTTGGTTAATAGGGAGTCAAGGAGATTCCCATTTGATTTTTTTTTTTTAACTGCAAACTAGGATGTAAGGCCATCTATTAAAGAATGGTAATCAGGGATTACAGGTTTGAGATGGGAGGCAGGAACCTGATTTTCTATTTAAACTTTAACTTTTTACCTAGTAAACAGAGATCAGAATCTACAAAGATGCATACAAATAATGGTAAAATATAAAGATGTCTAAATTTTAAGACCAAAGGAATAAGAACACAAAATATATTGTGGCCACAAGGACTTAGCCTCAGAATTGGCCCCAAACTCCCTGGCAACCAGAAGAAGAGAGAGATTCAGATACTAATAAATTGCTTTAAAGTTTTACTAATTTTTAGAATGTATAGATCTTTTAAAATAATTTTTTAAATGTTAGAATGGTTTGAGATTAACAGAAAAATTGTGAACATAGTATAGCAAGTTCCCTTATACCCTACAGCTGGTTTCCCCTCTTCTTAGTGTGGTATAATTTCACAACTAATGAACCAATATTGATACATTATTATCAACTAACATCCATACTTTATTCAGATTTCCTCAGCTTTTGCTAAGAACATTATACCAATGTCCTTCTTCTGTTTCAGGATCCCATCCCAGGACACCACATTACATTTAGTTATGTCTCCATAGGCTCCTCTAGACTGACCGCTCCTCATACTTTCCTTGTTTCTATTGACCTTGACAGTTTTGAGCAGTACTGCTCGGATATTTTATAGAATGTCCTTTAATTTGGATTTATCTGATATTGAGAGAGAAGGGATTTGGATTTGGATTTATCTGATGTTGAGGGATCCCACATAAATTATGTGGAATTTTTGTGTTCAGATTTGTCTATTCTCCTTGATTTAGGATATATGTTGTAAATAAAACATTTTCTTAAAAGATGTGTCTTTAACTCTCAAAAATTTGAAAAATCTGTTAGTAGTACAGATCGCAGTTGTAGTTAATTCCTTCTATGCCAGACATTTCTAAATCTCTCAGAGCTTTAGTACCTTCACCTGCGAAATGAGAAAGAGTTGGCCTTCACCCCCCCCTTACTAATCTTTCACTCGTGATTTTGATGACCTGAGGGAAAGTCCATGACTGACCTCCAGTGGTAATCCATGCTGTGCTCCAATAAATAAATGCCTGTTTGTTGACTTGAGATGAGTTGGAGCAACCATGTAGTTCAGAAAAAGTAACATTCACAGGTAGTTTCTAATTTATTTATCATTTGTTGGTAGTTAATGAAAAGTCTGAACTTCTATATGACTAGAGACGTTTCCTTCTAGAAGTAACCTAAAAATGTCTGTTTCTTCTACTTTTCTGAAATTCGTGCCATTTGGGAAAAATTAAGTCCAATCTCTTCTTCAATCTATAGATAAATGTAGTTCTGGATATAATAATTTCATAAATGTTTGTTATGCTTAAGTGATTTCTTTTCAATATTTTAGTAACGTTTTTGGCAGTCACTAATTTTAGTTCTTCTAAAACATTTTCTTCCCATCTTTTTAGTTTTTTTCTCAGGCATCTCTCTCTTCATGGAGCCACATTCTCATAAATTCTAAAAGATTTCCCTCTCAGTAATTTCAGAGATACTTGTGAACCTGCAGAATTTGGGTGTATCCCTATTCAAGATAATTCCTTTATATCGTTTTTAGCATTCTCTAAAATAAAATATTAGATTCAGGGCCTTGAAAAATGGCCTGTTCAAGTAAGTGGCTTTGAAGCTAAAACTTCTTTAATGTTATTGGTAAATCTTCCTCAACTAGTCTCAGGTGAAAACTAACATTACCACTGTATTAGTGTTCTATTACTGCTGTAACAAATTACTACAAACTTAGTGCCTTAGAACAACACAAGTTTATTTTTTCTTAGTTCTTTAAGTCAGAAGTCTGACACAGATGTCTCACTGGACTAAAATCAGGGAGTCAGCAGGAATGTGTTTCTGGAGGCCCTGGTGGTAGTATCTCTTTTAATATACTTTATTGACTGTATTTCTTAAATAGCTTGTTGAGATATAATTCATGTATAATTTGCAGATTTAAAATATAATTCCGTGGCTCTTACTATATTCAAAGTCATGTAGTCACCACCACAAGCAATTTTAGAATATTTTCATCACCACACTCAATTTTAGGATATTATTGTCACCCCAAAAAGAAACCCCACCCTCCTTAGCCATCACGTCCCAATTCCCCACCCCTCCAGTGCTAAGGCAAGCACTAACATACCTTGCTTCTCTATTTGCCTATTGTAGACATTTCCTATAAACGGAATCATATAATATGTGGTCCTTTAGGACCGGTTTCTTTCACTTAGCATAATGTTTATATTATTCCCCTGTTCTAGCCTGAATCAGTATTTTATTTCTGTTTATTACTGAATAATATTTCATTGTATAGATATATACCTCAGTTTTTTTATCCATTCATCAGTTGATGAACCTTTGAATTGTTTCTACTTTTTTACTATTACTAACAGTGCTGCTATGAACATTCATGGGCATGTTCCTATGTGAACATGTTTTCATTTGTTTTAGGAATATAGCCAGGAATGGAATTGCTGGATCACATGATCACTCTGTGTTTAACAATGAAGTTACTTAAAGGTTCGTTGCATCATGGAATCTGAAAACATGACAACAAGCTTTTCATATTCTATTGTGTTACAATTCATTGGCTTGTCTTGACTTTGAATGGATCTTTTACCCATACATGATTTTGTAACATCATACATTGCTCATTTGGAAAATATTTGTTTACTTAGTTATGCATATCTTCCAAAAGTTGACATATTTTATAATGTAATATCAAAATTCACATTTGTTAATATTACCATCAATCTCATCAGAAAAGTCTAAATATTGGGAAGTTATACAGGTTCACGGTGACAAACATGGTTTTCAAAAATGCTATTTTTGTTTGAAATCTTCAATTTTATCATTGGCAACAAATGCTGTGTCTATTGTTTTCCTTGAAGTAACAGGCTTACTTTATTACAGAGAGAAAATGTGTGAAATACCCAATTCAGAATACCCCTAGTTTTGTTAGTCACTTTTTCAAATAAAAATGGTTTTCCATAAAGAAATGAGCTAGTACAGCTTACAGTTCAGTTGTACATCTGCTTTTCCTCAAGACAGCTATCATTTTTTGGTATGCAGCAGAAGTGTTTTATATATGCTTCCCATTTCTTCATGCTGAATATTAAAAAGATGTTTACTCAAGGGTCAGGATTTAATAAAATGTGTAGTTTTTACTATTTCATCAAGAACCTTCTTAAATGAAACTGTTATTTGATTTGGTTTTTGCTACAAGTGTGTGCTTGGAGGAGATACAGCAAGAAATAGCTCCTTTTGGTACTACTGCTAAGGCACTCACCATTGCAGTTGTCCCATCAGTGCAGATGTCAACACAGTGAAAGAGACAAGTAATGTCTTATTATTATAATGAAATTAGTTTTGTCCTTACGGAGTCCTTGATAAGGTCCCTGGGACCTCAAGGGGTCCCAGACTGTGCTTTGAGAAATGCTGCTCTTAAACACTAAACTTTCTGTCCCTATTTCTCTTTCTCAAAAAATAATATTTTCCAGAAATGTTAAGATTAATGAAAAGTCATTTGTCATTTTAAGTAGAAACAAATATAGTTTTGTTATTTTGGAATATATAAGTTTTGATCTTATTCCTCCTATTGGAACTACCTTTAATAGTTTCATAATCTAAAGAAATGCAGAAAGTAAATAAATAATCCCCACCCTGATTCTTTAAATGAAGAAACATTGGAAATTAAATTTTATTTATTTGTCTAATATTGAACAGTACATTTCTTATCCATTCTAAGTTGGAAACCAAGTCTTTTATAGGCTACTTTATTAGAAAATCTATGTGAAATACCATGATAACTTAGAAAAAGTCCAAAGTATAGGTTTGTCTGTCACATTGAATAATCTTCAAATAATCTTCTTTTAGGCTTCAAAAATGATTATAGAAAAACTGTTAGGTTTGAGAAATTGGATATGAATTATGCTGACATTCTAACATTCTCAAGTTAAATTCCCCTAAGCAGTGTTCTCTGGGAAATGAATTCATTTGAGCAGCTTAAAGAAATATTTTAAGAATGAGATGTGCCTTTAGTTTTAAAACCTCTTATTGCTACTTTTGCAATATGTCAAATGAATTAGTTATATAAATGTTGCAAGTAAACTTTCTATAGAAAATATAATAAACATAAAATTATATATAGATATTTTGTTTAGCCAGTTGAAATCACATTCAGTTTTGTCAGTGCTTTGTGATTCAGTTTTGGCAAGAATGATACTATTGGGAAGACTTTTAAAGTACATATTTATATAACTTAAAATTCTTAAGAATCATATATTATCAATAGTGTGAATAGGATAGCAATAGATAAAATTCATTGACTGCTTACCATGTGCCAAATACTATCTGCACTCTCATTTAATTTTTAAATAGCTATGTTAGAAAGAACTGATCTTGGTTGGGTGCGGTGGCTCACGCCTGTAATCCTAGCACTCTGGGAGGCCGAGGTGGGAGTATCATTTGAGCTCAGGAGTTCCAGACCAGCCTGAGCAAGAGTGAGACCCCGTCTCTACTATAAATAGAAAGAAATTAATTGGCCAACTAATATATATAGAAAAAATTAGCCGGGCATGGCAGCACATGCCTGTAGTCCCAGCTACTCGGGAGGCTGAGGCAGAAGGATTGCTTGAGCCCAGGAGTTTGAGGTTGCTGTGAGCTAGGATGACACCATGGCACTCTAGTCCAGACTCTGTCTGAAAGAAAGAAAGAAAGAAGAGAGAGAGGGAGGGAGGGAGGGAGCGAGGAAGGGAGGGGAGGGGAGGGGAGGGGAGGAGAAGGGAGGGA
This sequence comes from Mirza zaza, assembly GCA_008750895.1. Taxonomy (NCBI): domain Eukaryota; kingdom Metazoa; phylum Chordata; class Mammalia; order Primates; family Cheirogaleidae; genus Mirza; species Mirza zaza. The sequence goes on along the minus strand of VSMD01091188.1, from coordinate 63,736 downwards.
GGGGAGGGGAGGAGGAGAGAGAGAGAAAGAGAGAGAGAGAAGGAAGGGAAGGAAGAACTGATCTTACTAAGAACAAATAGACAAAATAATTTTATAAAAACCACCCAAAGCTTTGGGTGTGGTAATTGCTGACATATTTACGTGTCATAGGAGTAAGCTCACTATCTTCAAACAGCAGTTTTTTGCCCTCTAAGCAGTCTTTGTATTTGATGGTAGAGATTGTTTTGTAGTGTATGTTTTGTCTTTTACTTTCTGTATCAGTTTTTTAGTACGATCTAACTTTATCTTTTAACACTAGTAAAATAGACAAGTCTCTTAGTCTTTCTGTATGTTTTAAAACATTTTCTGCTTTCCAGAAATAGTGTTCTCATAGAATGGGTTTGATTGAATTTTTCTTTAAAAACTATAGATGATGGATAACATGTGATTTCTAAAAATTTTGCTATTTTGAGGACTCTAAATGATAAAAATGATGATAACAGTTATATACTTAGTATTAGCTAAGTATAGTAAGTACTATATGAGCATTATCTTGGTTCTCTCTATAACCTCATAAAATATAGGTACTATTCTTATTCTCATTTTTCAAAAGGGGAAACTGAGGCATAGAGAGATTTAAGTTATTTTCCCAAATCCATATAATTGGCAAGTGCTGCAGCCATGATTTCAAATTCAGATTATATGTCTCAAGTACTTTCTGTGCTTTTGCCATTGGACTAGCAACCTGGCTTCCTAATCCTAGCTTTATCACTTACTAATCATGTCCTTGTGAAACTTTCTTAAACTCCTTGAACTTCAGTCTCCTCATCTGTAAAATGGGAATAAGAAGTAGCAGTTATTAACTTACTTTTTTTTAACATTTTGAGCATCAGAGATCCCTATGAGGCTTGTTGTTAGGATAAATAAGAAAATACAATAATCAGCACAATTCTTGGTACACAAAAGTACTTAGTAAATGGGAATGTCTATGGCATTGATAATAATGAAATAAATTCTCTTATTGAGAGCCTTGTTTCCAGCCACATGGCCCTTACTACTATGCAGCAATACTAAATATCCTCCTAACAGACTCTCTCCTTCTATCTCATTTTAAGCCAGTTCAATATACACAGCAGCCAGAGTAATTGTCCTAAAGTTTATTTAGGATCATATCAGTCCTTTGTTTGAAAACCTTCTATGCTTTACTTTGCCTGCTGAACTAAATAAGAACATTTTTCACATTAAAAAAAATTGCTTGCAAAAATCAGTATCAGGAAGTGTCCAGAATCTATTGAAATTTGCTTTTGTGTCAATGTAATAATTGCTCATATATTATTATTATGAGCAATGTTATTAGTCATCTTCTAAATGAAGTAATATAATATAGTACAAAAAGCATAGAATGGTTAGAGAAACTGAGTTTTAGTCCTGGCACTACCACTTATTAGCTTTGAAACATAGCAAAGTATATCTTTCCTACTGTCTGTCCTACACAGAAACCTGTGTAGTTCTCATCGGAAGTGGGGATAGAGTTGTTTGAAATGTTGTAGATTGTCAGTGTTACTAAAGATCTACAACCAGCATTTAGAGGGTTAGGGCTAGGGAAATTCCAGGTTCTTCCATGAGCATGATAGTCTTGCATGTGAATTGTCTTGACCAAATGTGGGTAGTCAGCTTGTTCTACCTCCTAATCCCTGAACATCATCTCTGTTTTCCTGTTTTCATTCCTTTATTCCTGCTATTTATCTGAATATTTCTACCTTCCCTTCATATGTATGGCTTATGTCATCTTATCTAGTCTTCAAGGCCAAACTTAAATTGTCACTTGTATTTCCAGATCCCTCCAGTTTCTTTCTGAACCACCTTTGTACTTTTTTGTTGTTGTTTACCTCTCAGCTTTGTGCTTTATACCTGTCTATAATTATTTTTCACAAAGAAGATAATTTACTACCCTGAAACTTTTTTGGAAAACAAATTCAAAGTCTGATTCATCTTTGTTTGTCCTGAAATGTAAATATGTATTATACCATTTAGGTATTTCTGGAGGGTAGAGACCCTATTTTAAATTTGGTGGGCATAAATACTCTGCATTATGTATTAATATCTCAGCATTGCAGGTGCCTCATGAAGTGCCAGGCCTATAATCAGTGATAAATTCATATATTCTAAATCAATTCCTTTTAGTAGACTAAAAGTTTTTCTAGGGTAATTAAAGCAATATTTGTTGTTTGTTTGTTTACTTATTTGCCTATCCATTCACCTATTCTTGCTTCATTCAAAAGACTGTGAAAGAGGTGGCAGGAGCAGCATCTTTACTTAACTCACTATATTGAACAATAGATAGCATGATTCCTTTCTTGACTTTTGGAATTATAAACAATATATGAAAGTACCTTTTTCTCCTGCTGAGGCCCATGCCATCCCTAGATAGTTACTATTAAAACAAGTGGACAAGAAAATGTTCATTAGAGAATCTAGGTCAGGCGTCCTCAAATTACGGCCCGTGGGCCACATGCGGGTGTTTTTGCCCATTTTTTTTTTTACTTCAAAATAAGATATTTGCAGTGTGCATAGGAATTTGTTCATAGTTTTTTTTTAAACTATAGTCCGGCCCTCCAACCGTCTGAGGGACAGTGAACTGGCCCCCTGTTTAAAAAGTTTGAGGACCCCTGATCTAGGTGGTAGGTATATAGATGCTTACTATAAAATTCTTTTAACTTTTTATGTTTGAAAAGTTTTACAATGTGTTGAAAAAAAATGAGTTTACAAGAATGAAGGAGTTGCAATAAAAACCACTGAGGGTGACTCAAAAGAACTAGAAGCCAGAATTCTTCTTAAGATAGTAATAAGTTTAACCCAAATGACAGTTCAGGTGAATTGCTGGGATGATACTATCCTTTTATGTCTCAAACATTTTGTTTCTTTATGAGGAAATACATGGTCAAAATTGTTGAGTTTTCTGCCTTGAAAGTGCTTGGCATTGACTATTTTTTGTGAGCAGCCTATAGCACAAAAGGATAATGAAATATTTATGAGATCTCACTGAAAGAGGTCTGGGATTAGCCACTCAGGAATAAAGGAGTAGGAGGGGAAACTAGACATAGAAGGAGAATCAGGAAAATAATCTTTATTGAGTCCCTATTATGTATGTGCCAGAGGGGCTGAGGTTATAAGGATAAACAGAATACCTTCCCATCCTTGAGAGAACTCATACCTTAAATCAGAAGATACCCCTTCAGTAAATATGGCACTCTATAAGAAGTGCCATGTGTCTGAGAACATATTGGAGGAAAAAAAAAAACAAACTAAAGGATCTTCATAAGTCTTCCACACTCCTTTAGTTAGAGTTATGAAAAAAGTCATTAAAGCTTGACATTATTTCTGAGTTTTGTTGTTTCAGAACACATATGCCTGTTCTGCTGCTAACTCACTAAGATTAGACAAGAAACCTAGACTCCACCTTCCAAAACTGAGTACCTACCCTCCTTTGTTAGCAGAATCTCTAGTGTCTCTGTATATGGGGATATGGTTGAGAGAGGTTCCCTGCATACCCTTCTCCTCTCCATAAATAAGAATTAAGAGCCATCAAAGCCAGGCCAAAGTTTTAACAAAGTAAATTGACAATAGTCAGGACAAAGACCCTGACATTAATCCCCGTTGCCCTTTCTTTTCCCTTCCCTGCCATATATCATCTTCTCATCTCCCATAGGTTATCTCTGCTCTGCTCTGACCCCAACACTTTGGAATCACTCCAGTTGAATCTTTTAGTAGCATGTAACATGGCCCACTCTTCATTGTTTTATTATTTTACCATGCTGATTCCTATTACTTTACCAGGGCTTTTTTGTCCTTTTATTTTAAAGATTATTGTGTTGCAGAATTCATTATAATGGAATCGGATCTATGTAAGATAAGTCATTTTTGCAACCATTGTCTAGGCAGCTCTTAGAAAGGCAGAAAAGACTGAAGAAACCCCAAGAAAACTTCACAGAAGTCTTCCAACAGTTTGTTAAGAGATTACTCACAGGACTCTTATCATTCATTCTTTTTTGTAAGATGGTGGGATATATGAACAAATGAGCAAAAACAATTAAAAAGCTGTGCAGGTTTTTTGCAAGGCTATACTCAATAGCTGCTAACATTGATATAACTCTTTATAATCCATGAAACATTTTCACTTACATCATTTAATTTAATCTCATACCATCCCTGTGAAGAAGGTGTTTTCTTCAATTTATTCTGTCATCAGTGCGACCCAAAGACCCAAATAGGTCCCATCACAGCTAAGTGGAAGAGGTAAGGTTTGACCTCTTGGACAGAGCCATTTCATCCTGCCCAAGTTATTCCTAAATCTAGGGGACAAGAAGCTATAAGCACATTTATTTTTGGTACGTGAAAGGCAAGCAGGAACTTTCCTTAATTCTTAATTAGGAGGCTAGAATTTCTAGCTAACATGGTGAGAAAAGTAGTACCCTCTAATGGATACAAGCTACTTTATATGAGATATACAATACAATTCTAGCTGGAAATCCTTTCTTAAAAAGGGAAAATATTTATTTTTGATCTATAATTTTATGATGAGAATGAACTGAAAATTATGATGTAAGGATTATAGCATTTCATTGTATGAGGTTAACATATTCAAAATGGAACTCCTGATCTTTTCCTTTCTCCAAACATATTCCATCCATAGTCTTTCTCGTATCAGTCATTGACAACTCCATTTTTCTAATTATGAAGGCCAGAATTTATGAGCTCATACTCACCTCCTCTTTCTCTTTTATACATCACATCTAATCTGTCAAAAGATTCTGTTGACTCTACCTTCAAAATATATCCAGAATTTGACTCCTCCTTACTACCTTCACTGTTTTTCCCTGGTCTAAGCCACCATCATCTCTCACCTAGATTACCATGGTAGCCTCCCTCTTCATCTCCTTTTTCCACCCTATTCTCAATACAGCAGCCACGCAATTCTTTTAAAACCTAAGTCAAACGATTCTGTTGTCCTTTCAAAAGATTTCTTCAGGAAAATGCTGTTTCTCTTAGAGAAAAGCCAGTCTTTCCAATGATAGCTTTCAAGGCCCTCTGAGATCTAGCCCCTCCTTCACTAATTGACCTCTTCTCCTACCATATTCCCCATTTCTTACTCTCCTCTAGTTACAGTAGCCTCCTTACTGTTCCTTGAGCATGGCTGGCATGATTCCTGCAACCAGACCTTTTCAAGGACTCTCTCTCAGCAGCTCAAGTCTTTACTCAAATGTTTCCTTCTTAATGAGGCCTACCATGATTATCCTATTCAAAATGAAAACCCTTCCTTAGAACTCCTGATCTCCTTTAACCTGCTCTTGTCTTTCTCATAGCACATATGATCCACTAACATACTGTACAATTACTTCTTATGTTTATGACTTCTTCCCACCTTCTCTTCATATAGGCTCCACAGGAGAGGTTTTTTGTTTTTGTTTTTCACTGATATCCCCAGTGCCTTAAATTACAGGGCATATAATAGGGGCTCAGTACTGATTTCCTAAGTGAATAAATGATGGATATAATTAATGAATGCCTCTAAGCAAAGAAGTTACGGATTTATTGAGGAGTTAAGACTACACTGGTTCTGGCAGCAGTTGACCAATATGAAGTCCTATGTAGTCAAGACTACAGATAGAGGTGATAGAAGTGGGAAATACATGGAGCAGCTATGAAGGGGTGTGCTTTGTTATATCTGTATTTAAGGTAGAAAAATGAATGTTTCATTGGTTTATGAGATTATTTTCTCAGCATTTGCTTGTATGCATTCCTTAGCTTTTTGCAAAACAGATACTTTCCACATGCAGAGGTACTACTACTCACCTATCATCAGCAGGACATGCTCTTGTTCTTTTGCAATAATAATGTGAATAGGGAATCACATTTGCAGGAGTGTTAGCCAAAGTTAGACTACCATGTGTATGACACAAAATTCTTTTTCTGTGTGAATCTAGTTTAACTGACCCTATATCAAATGAAGTAACTTGCCTAGGCAACCCATTGTGTGGGCACATGAAATACAGAAATTGGAGAAGGTCACTAGTGGGTTATCTCTGCCAGTTGGTGGCTAGTACAGATTTGATTTTTGTAATGCTCTGGGCAGCCCAGTTCTTTTGGATTAAAGTATTAATTTCTCTTTTAATGTAGCAAGAATATTTTCCCCTAAAAAATAGGCCATTCCTTGGAATGAAAATACCATTAGAAACTTAGGTAGTTTTTAGCACTGGATTGTTTAGTTTGTAAAAATATTTGATTTAGACTGAGCTTGTGGCCTGATGATGTTTAGAAGAGTGCCAAAGTGTAACTCATAGGAGATGCCAGTAAAAACCATAGTTGGAAGAGGTGAATAATGGTTGCATCATTTTCCTGGTAGGTGAAATCAGGCCTAAAATATCCATCAATGCCATTTGTAAAATGTGTTCCTGAGAATAAAGTCAACTGGCATTCTGTGAACTACATTAAGTATCAAAATAAAATATCTGCCAGTGCCTTGAGTCACTGTCGCACTGTCTTTAACATTGTTAAGGAAGCTTTTTCCATTACTGTATTTTATTGCCAAAAACAGCGGTGATATTTCTCCCCCACTTTTAATGAGCATTATTGTTCCAGTGAAAATCTTGAACATACCTGTACCTTTGATATCAAACAAATTCTTATAAACAAACAAGTTCTTGAAAGTGTTTTAAAACTTCAGCTTCTAAAATACTCTCTCTTAAATGAAGTCTAAAGGCCAGTATAGCATGAAAAAAATAAGCGTATTTGGTCAAAATAAAACAAAGTTTTTGAGTACCATGCAATAATTAGGTCAACACAACAGATCAGATTTCTAGATTAGTAAAGTGCATGCAAAAGATTTTAGGATTCAAACAAAATATATTAAAATGTTTAATTCTCCTTGATTAGTGCAGGATACTTATAGAAATATTGAATGCACAGTTCCCTGATGCCTGTTGTGAGTGAAATATAGCCCCCAAACTGATAAAATATAGTTGTTTGCTTGTAGTATGCCTTCACCTGTGCCAGAAGGATAGGTGCTGAAGATAGAATCACAGAACTGTCTTCAGCTCCTTGGAGAATATATCCCTGGGGCAGAGTGGGGAACAAACAGCCAGAATGGAAAGTGAATTATTGGCTTCTGATAGATTTTAGGTACAGTGATTGGGATATGGCAGAAGGGATGAGTGTAATCTGTGTTTTTTCTAAAGCCCTTAGATCCATACACTCTCTTTCAAGGGAAGTGGGGGATTACTCCTTCAAAGAGGTGGCATTTTACTGGGGCATCTTCTTAAGGAAGCGTACATGTATTTTCCAAGCACAATTGGAATATAGAATACAGGGCCTTGCCCCAGGGGAAAAGTCAGTAACCTGTGAACACAAGCTGCTTTATCCACAGCAGTCTTTAGTCTCAACTGCAGTTTGTACTTGTGTATAAAATAATTAAAAGTACAGAGGGAGAGGGAGAAAAATGAAGATTTTTCTTTTTCATGGGTTGATGAGCATTCTCAAAAACCTCTTTCTTTTCCACTATCCTGACTGCAAGCGTGCTGAATAATCAACACAAACTGATTATTTGTGGTGTTATTTTATATTTTTAATTTATTTTGTGCCTGCATCCAAAACTCAAGCCTGAGAACACACAAGCAGAAGGGGTAGGGTAGAAGCTAGATAGCACATGCAGGAGATCTGCAGTTTTAGACCAGATAATAACTTACCAGGAAAAATCTTTTTTTTGTTTGTTTGTGTTTTTTTGTTTGTTTTGAGTTGGAGTCTCACTCTGTTGCCCAGACTAGAGTGCCATGGTGTCAGCCTAGCTCACAGCAACCTGAAACTCCTGGGCTCAAGCAATCCTACTGCCTCAGCCTCCCGAGTAGCTGGGACTATAGGCATGCACCACCATGCGCGGCTAATTATATATATATTTAGTTGTCTAGCTAATTTATTTCTATTTTTTTTAGTAGACACAAGGTCTCCCTCTTGCTTAGGCTGGTTTTGAACTCCTGAGCTCAAATGATCCTCTCACCTCAGCCTCCCTGAGTGCTAGGATTACAGGCATGAGCCACCATGCCGGCCTTATCAGGAAAAATTTGAGAATAAAAGTAGATGCTATTACTAAAAGAATCAAGGCAATCCACATGAAATAGATCTGTCTTAGGCCATCCCAGACATGTGATCATTTCAATGGTGATATGGTAGAAAGCTGCTATTGCCTCAGCCTCAAACTCCTCACTTTCTGTAAGTCCTTTCTAAAATATCAAAAGGCAATAGAAAAACAGAGAAAATGAACAGAACCAAAACTTGATCCTTCAAAAAGATCAGCAAAATTGGCAAACCCTTAGCTAGACTGATCAAGAAAAAGAAGACTAAGTTACCAAAATCTGATTGAAAGAGAGGATATTACCCAATTAATAAAATTTTTTAACAAAATAAAAAGAATTAAATCACATACCATATATAAAAATTAATACAAAATGAATCAAGACCTAAATGTAAGAGCTAAAATTATAAAATTCTTAGACAGAAACATTGTAAATTTTTTGCAACCTTAAATTAGCCAGTGATGGGCCGGGTGCGGTGGCTCATGCCTGTAATCCTAGCACTCTGGGAGGCCGAGGTGGGAGGATCGCTCAAGGTCAGGAGTTCAAAACCAGCCTGAGCAAGAGCAAGACCCTGTCTCTACTAAAAATAGAAAGACATTAATTGGCCAACTAAAAATACATAGAAAAAATTAGCTGGGCATGGTGGCGCATGCCTATAGTCCCAGCTACTCGGGAGGCTGAGGCAGAAGGATCACTTGAGCCCAGGAGTTTGAGGTTGCTGTAGCTAGGTTGATGCCACAGCACTCTAGCCTAGACAACAGAGTGAGACTCTGTCTCAAAAAAAAAAAAAAAAATTGGCCAGTGATTTCTTAGATATGACATCAAAAGTATAAGCAAGCTAAATAAATAAATAGTTCATCACAAGAAAATGAAAAGACAGCCTATAGAATGGATGAGAATATTTGCAAATCACATATCTGATAAGGGAGTTATATGTGGAATATATAAAGAATCCTAACATCTCAATAATAAAAAAATAACCCAATTTTTATAAACAACAAAGGATCTGAATAGACATTTCTCCAGAGAAGATGCACAAATAACTGATAAACACGTGAAACAAGGTCAATATCATCAACCACCAGAGAATGCAAATAAGTACCACCATGAAATACCACTTTGCACCCACTGGGATGGCTATGATTATAAAGATAGATGATAAATGTTAATGAGGATGTGGAGAAATCGGAACTTTCATACCCGTGATGAGAATGTAAATGGTACAGTTGTTTTGGAGAGCAGTGTGACATTTCCTGAAAGTTAAATATAAAGTTACTATATAACTCAGCCATTCCACTCCTAGATAAATAGCCTAAGAAATGAAAATAAATGTCCACACAATCATTTGTACATGAATATTTATGGCAACATTATTTATAATAGCTAAAAAGTAGAAGCAACCTATGTCTATCAGTTAATGAATGGGTAAATAAAATTTAATGTATCCATAAAATGGAATGTTATTTAGCCATTAAAAAGGAATGGGGTACATATTATAACATGGATGAACCTTGTAAATGTATAAAAGGAAAGAATTCAGTCAAAAGACCGCATATTATATGATTCCATTTATTTGCATTGTCTAAAATAAGCAAATCTATAGAGACAAAAAAATAGATTTCTGGTTTTCTTAGTGCCACAGGGAGTGGGGTAGATTGGGTAGTAGAGGAAGAGACTGCTAATGGGTATGAGATTTCTTTGAGGGGTTGATAAAAATGTTCTAAAATTGATTGTCGTGATGGTTGCAAAACTCTGTGAATATACTAAAAACCATATGTACACTTTAAATAGAGAAATTATTATGTGAATTATTATCTCAATAAAGCATATATTTAAAAAATTAAAGATAACAAGTGTTGATGAGGATGCAGAGAAAAGAGGACTATTGTACACTTTTGGTGGGAATGTAAATTAGTACAGCCATTATGGAAAACAATATGGAGGTTCCTCAAAAAACTAAAAATGAGCTGCCATATGATCCAGTAACCCCACTTTCGGATATATATCCAAAGGAACTGAAATCAGTATGTCAAAGGGATATGTGTGCTCCCATGTTCATTGCAGCATTATCACAATAGCCAAGATAAAGAATCAACCCAAATGTTTATCAGTGGGTGAATGAATAAAGAAATTGTGGTATATACGCACAACGGAATATCATACAGCCTTATAAAGGGGAGAAATCCTGTCTTGGGACAACATGGATGAACTTGGAAGACATTATGCTAAGTGAAAGAAGCCAGGCACAGAAAGACAAATACTGCATGATCTCACTTTTATGTAAAATCTAAAAAAACATAGAAGTGGAGAGTTGATGGTTACTAGAGGTGGAGGTGGGAAGCAGGAAGAGAAAGGGAATGAGAAATTGTTGACCAAAGGGTAGAAAGTGTCAGATAGGAGTGTAAGTTTTGAGATCTGTTGCACAGCAGGGTGACTATAGTCAATGATAATGTATTATATATTTCAAAATATATTTCAAATATCTCACCATTAAAAATGATAGGTAAGCAAGGAGATGTATGTGTCAATTAGCTTGATTTTATCATGTCGCATCATATACATACATCAAAGCACCACACTGCTGTAGTCTATAAGTGTATATACTTACGACTTGTCAATCAAAAATAATATTTAACATTACATCAAGGGGTGGTTAACCTGTAGCGTGGCTTTGTTGCTCTCAAATCACATGCATACATATGCATTATAGAATCATCTTGTGGCAGCTTTGCTTTTATCTATTTTACATATTGTGCATCCTCTCTCCCCTATACCCATCAACCACTACCCCATTACCCCATAAGATTTTCTTTGAAGAAAGGATACTGTGGCAAAAAAAGTAGTTTGAAAAATCTCTGGAAACAATGAGCTTCAGAACTTCTTCCAGCTCTAACAAGTCGTGTTTCTGATGCCTTGAACTGAAAATTTAAATTTGGCCTAGATGACTCCATTTTAACTCCATGTCTACAAAAGGAAAGCTGTGAACAAAGTCAGTTTGTTCCCATGTAGCTGCATACAGGTGTGACTTAGTGGAAACTATGGAACTCAGCCAGGTCTTCAGCTCCCTAGTGCAGTGCTCTATCCCCAAGTCCTCCTTCCCGTTCTTGAATTCAGTAATTTGCTAAAATAAAGATACCTGGTACCAGCACCTTACAAATGTATTTTTCCTTTCAGCATTTCAAAATACATTCATATATTGATGAAAGTAGGCTTTGCTTGGAAAGCCATCTGTCTGAAATCTGCAGCAATAAAAAGAAAAATTCACTAGCTTCTTTAGATATTCTTAATGGTATCTGTTCCTTCACTCCTCTATTACTCTCTCCTGATCCATTTACCTTACTTTTTCATTCATTTGTTTTACAAAGCATATATTTCTGGAGCATCTACTATGTGCCCAGCACTAAGTAAGCTGCTTATAATATCCTAGAAAATTATCTTTTCCATTCTTGTAGTTACTCAGACTAACAAATTCAAATCATTCCTGACTGCTTTCTTTCATAATACCAAACATCCAATCCATCAGCAAATATGATGTGTGTTTTTTATAAATACATATATGTATTTTATTTTCTGACTTTGCCCTAGATTGTAAACTTCCTAAAGGCAAGAGCTTTGTTTCTGCTCTCTCTCTCTAGCCAGTGTCTAGAACATAGGAGATGCTCAATAACAATTTGTTGCATGAATGAATGAATAATGTAAAATTAAATTTCATTCCGCATTTTGCTTATTAGTTTTGAGATTGGCTGTATCTTCAGGAAAGTCAGGAAATATTTTATCCCAGTAAATTATTATGGCTACAGACCAAACAGCCCAATATTATTTAGTCATATTATTAAACAAATAATATCCCCTTGAAAATAATATAATAAACAATAGAAACTATTAAGTAGTTTAAAGAAATGTCAGCAAGTTTTAAAGGTTAAGAGCAGTCCTCTTTAGTGGTGCTGATTTGGTAATACTGTTGTGAATGTGATCTTCTAAGATTTAGCCTAACAAAAGTCATTCTGTTAAGATCTGCTGTTAACTGTATACCAGATATGATTAAAATTTATTTTTAATTCATAGTTTTTTGATAAAGTCTTCTTAGGAATTTCTGGACTTGATTACTAATTTAATGTTTGTAAAGATGATGCTTGATATTTGAGAAGAGGAAATCTACATCTTCTTTCTAACTTTTGAACTTTTATTCAAGCAATTCTTCTGGTATGCCCAGAAATATCCAAGCTTAAGGTATAGCTTAGATCACCTTCATTAGTATACAGAAAGTTGCTTTCTTAAAACAGTAGCAATTACTTGAGACATGTTAGCATATGAAAATTTATGGTGCTGTGGGGCTAGCTGACTAGAGCTATTAGGAATTTTTACCTGATTTAGAGAATACTTCAAATTCCCAAGGATTGAAGGAAGAGATTGATATGATCAAAGCATTTGTGTGGAAGGTCATTTTGGTGTAGTGATGATTTTTATGGAGTAGCAGAGAACAGAGTTTTTCTAATGGAAAAGAATTGGCTGCAAGGTATAAACAAACTTTTCTCTCTAACATCTTGGCCACTTTACATTTCAAGCCTCTTGCATCATTACCTTTTAAGGTATTGGTAACATGTGACAGAGAGAATCAATATGTTCCTTTAGTTCAGTTTGGTTTGACCTGCTACCATGAAATTAAAGGGCAGCCAATAAAAGTTTGCAAATCACCGTCTATTCTGTAAATGTCTTGATAGATTTAAATAAAATCAGTTAATTGAGAATACTGAGATTTGGGTTTACTTCGAAGAGAATCTAGAGTTAACTGAATCAGGTTTGTTTAGTAAATAGAATAAGTAAATAATGAAAATCAGGTCAGTATTGTTAAATAACTATATCCTATTTGGCAATAAAAGCCAGCTACTAGATAAAGTTAATTATGGACATGCTTGACCATTTTAATCGTTTTTCAACTTGCATTGAACATTGGGGAAAAATTAATTTTAAAAGCACGTTCTTTTCTTGCTTCATTTCCATAAACCCTACATAATTTTTTTAAAGGGGTATATGTGATTTAGAGGATAAAGTAATCAAATAAGGACTTGTATGTATTTTATTGCTAGAAATTTCTCCAAGTCCAACTATAGTTTTCTTATCAGAAAATTAAGTTCAGAATAGTCGCAAGACAGAGACCCACTGGAATAGTTAATAAGCATAGTCTATTTCTGTATTGCTACAGAAACTAAATACAAATTTTTCTGTGACTCTCATAACATATAGGCTTGGTAAACTTTCATCTGCTTCAGGGTCAGGGCTGATTCAATCTTAAAGCAAGTTTATGAGAGTGGCTGATGTGATACAGTTGTTTCTAGTAAAATCAGACTAGCTCTAAGGAGCCAATCTAAGTCAGTCTCTGAGTAAATTTCTATGAGAAACAGACTCCAACTCAGACACTATTGTAAACCCTGATATAATGAGGACTTGCAGCTGATTTAATCCTATTGAAAATCTTTAAGCAGCCATGAGACAAAATGGTTTCCACATTGACATCAGTGGAATGAACCTTGGATTTCATCAGTATGAAGAATAGTTACCTTATATACACAGTAGCCACTTTTTAAGAATTAACATCATGGCCATTTCAAAGCAGGTTGTTGTTTCTGATGTAGAAGCATCTGTTTCAATTAAGGTCCAAGTTCCCGAAATGTGTCAAGTTTTATTTTTTAAAAACTGAATTCATTACAAAAACAAAACAAGTCAAACTTAAACACAAAACCTAGTATAAATCAATTAGATCTAGTCTCCTGAACAAAATGACCAACCTATTCCTATTCATTATATATGTGAGAAACATAGAGAAAGAGAAGGAAAGATAATGAAAACTGTTTCTGAGTTAAAGCCCTGGATACAAAGTTTTACCTGGAACTAATTTTTTTTTCATGAATTTAGAAGCCCATGAAAATAATCTTATGCCGTGATATGTATGTAAAGGGATAGACAGATACAAAAATATAAAGTTAACACTGCAGATGCAATCTCAGTAGGTAAGATTTGAATTTACCTATATGCCCATATGGATAGATTGGTGTGAATACGTATTTTGGTGTAGGTGGAGGTTATCATATTGAAACAGGCACTGATAATGATCAGTCAGTGTAGTACTAGTCTTAGTCCCTTTTCATAATTTACAACTTAAATTAGAACAATAGACCAAACACAGACTGCAGTAAAACACAACCTTGACTGCACTATCTCGATGCTGCTTTTATTGCAGTTAGCACTTAGCAGGCAGTAGTGGCCTCATACTATTACTTCAAAGAGCCGGAAAAGTAACTTCATGAAAGGGAAAATTTGAAACTATAGTACTCTTTACCATTCTATCTGTTAAGCAGTGATGGGTATCATTAGTTCTGCTTTTTTGCATAATTACTATAGTATTGTAAAAACTTTTTTTGCCATCCAACTGGGAATAATTATACTATGTGGGATCTTGTATAACATTTGGCTTTAGAAAAATAAAATACAAAAAAGCCCTTGTTTTCCAGCACTCAGTATCGGTAGTCCCCAAGTGCATGTAGTGTTTGTTCAAGTTTGGTTTTTAAATAAAAAATAACATTATTGTGACACTGAAAAAGACATTTCATAGTGGAATCAATTTGTTTTTAATATTTTTTTATTTAATGTGCTAGAATAAATTTCACGTAGCATATCACTGAGTTGAGATTTATTAACAAAATCATAAAGGTTATGAACTGTATTTTTTTTTTGATCTTTTAAAAAGTTTTTAGAGACAGGGTCCTACTCTGTCACAGGCTGGAGTGCAATGGCATGTTCATAGCTCACTGCAACTTGGAACTCCTAGGCTTAAGCATTCTCCTGCCTTAGCCTCTCAAGGAGGTGGGACTGCAGGTACAGGCCACCATACCCAGCTAGATTTATGAACTGTACTACTGACATCATTGAAAGTTTGAGACTTAAAAATACACTCTTACTGTTTCTTTGAGTAAACCTATATAATTTATTATTTCTATGAAGCTTCCAGTGTAGACTATCTCTGTTGAAGGCATATGATAACATCTCCCCACCATTCCATACTGCATCTCAAAAACAAACTTCTACATGATACAGCTAGAAAAAGAATGTTTATAAATGTTTAGACATTAAGTACATAATTTTTTCAAGTTTGTAAAAATTCTCTTTTGAAATTTCAGTATGAAAGCATTAAAATACTGTAATCAGTTTTTTTAACTCTACTTGATTTTGTAAGATAGACAAGATGTTTACTTTTTTAAAAACACTACTACATTATAGTAAAGGCAGTCAAATTAGGATAAATGTCACGGTTATACACAGATGTGATTGTCACTTTGATTCTGTGGTTTTACACTTTTTTATAAAATGTGAGAAATGACCTCATAATTGGCAAAAGATATTTTGATCAAGGTTAAAGTGTGACTGTTGCCTGTTGGAAATATTACTTCATTGCTGTTATATAACCATAATTATGATAAAAAGGTGGAAATATTTGTGGATGTGCTTATGTTTGGGTCATACCAAAACAGTAAGTTTTCCTTAAATAACAAAAAGATTAAAAGAAATACATGAATTGAAATACTGGAATAGATCCTGAATTTTCCTTTCTTGTCAACCATCAAAACAAAAATTATATTTGTTCTAGTCCTTATTAATTCTCAAGAGGTTGGTTTCCACAGGTTTTTCTTTAAAAATTTAAACATCCATTTATTTGCAGTATTTATATTAATGAGGCTTTTAAATGTGCTCATAAAAGTTGTTGCTATGACTGAACAAGAAATTTCAATTGAGCTTATCTTTCCCCACTCCAAAATGCTACCAAAGAGCATCTAATTAATGTAATCTCAAGTTATTTAATGCATTCTTTGATGTTGTCACATTACTCAACTTTGGTTTTATCCACTACTCCTGGGATACTATGGCTCTTACCAGACCCCAGGGTATACTAGTAAACTTACCTATCTCAATATGTTAAGAAGAAGAATTAGCTACAGTTCCCTAGCTACTAGTACAGCTTTCAGCACCTTCTTCATGGTGGCTAGTATCTGTACCATATATAGCTGTGAAAAGATGGGAAAATGGGCTGAAATGATCTAAGAAGTAAACTATCAACTTGACATGTTTTCCTAGCTATTGAAAACTGTCTCATATTGAAATCCATTGATAGTGAAACTGTAGAATTCCTCTGATTTAAGTACCATCTGGTTGTGCTCAAGGCTTTAAAGCTGTTATCTCCACATAAAACTTCAGAGTCCTATACTTTTTTCTTCACCAAACTATCCATTTTTAAGCCACAAATATTTTTCCAGCTCTTTCAGATTTTATCTAAAAGTATATTTTAACAGTATTTAAATAGTTCTTAAACAATAACAATTTATCTTGATAGATGGCATGCTGTGTTTTTTCATTTTATTTTAATTAGTCATTGTGGAACTAAATTCCCTTTTGTTTTAGTCTTTTGAATATTGTTTAATTATCATTATCATGCCAGATATCTTAAAGGTTATTTTACCAATACAGTTTCATTTAACACAACCCATATGGAATCAATAGCCCAGTTTCC
Organism: Mirza zaza; assembly: GCA_008750895.1. NCBI lineage: Eukaryota > Metazoa > Chordata > Mammalia > Primates > Cheirogaleidae > Mirza > Mirza zaza. Next base: position 47,071 of record VSMD01091188.1, on the reverse strand, counting down.
TAAAGTGAATGCTTGGAAAATCTTACATTCATATGTTAAGAGTACACATCCTTTCCTCATTAGTTGGAAAGTACAGGGATTTTGGCACAGGTTCTGTGTGGAAGCATTGTGCAGCTTTTATATGGATTTTGTTTTTAGCCTTTGATGACACTGTTTAGAATAGGAAGTATCTAATAAGTAAAGCATTTTGTCTCAAGTGCTGCCAGTGTGTTTAATATATGCCTGGAGGTCTGAAACATTATCTTCTTCACTACAGTAATATGCATTTAATTCTCTGAAAGCAGAAGGTCGAACTTTTAAAAGGGACGCAAAGTACATTTTCAAACAGAATAATTCAAAACATATGGAACAGAGGACCAGAGTAATGTACAGTTGGTTTTTATGGTTTAATCATGATCATGTTAATGCACACCAGTAGCTAATTAAAGAAAACTTTTATTGTTCATTTTAAATAAGTTAGGTAAAGAGTGGGAGAGCTAATGTTAATAGCGCTGCAGAGGTACATGTTTCTGCTATACTGACAGCAAGGAGATACTGCTATTTTTGACAACTTAAATGATTAGTCCCCTTGGACAATAATAATGCAAAAGTTATTTTCAGAGTTATTACATTGTGAACTTTTTGTTTTCCACAAAGGAATGGTAAATTGATGCCCAAGTGTAGAGCCCAGCACACATAATTAATTATAAAACTTCTGCAGTAGACTGGTGACAAACCAGTGGATTTTTAAACATGTCTCAAAAATCATCAGCTTATTTATTTCAGTGCTATAGATAGTTCGGAAGTTTAGAAAAATGGAGGAAATCTTGGCTTTTAACCCAGTTTTAAGAATTTACTTTTCTAGTACTGGTTAAGTTGTACTTTTTTTTCCTCCAGTAAGAGTCAGAGTCTTTCATCTCTGGGTCATTGGTTCAAATTCCATTCTGCTCAGTAGTGATTAGAATTAGTTACCATCTGACTTCTGTTCAGTAACCTGTGTGACCTGAGCTGATAGCTGCCATCCCACCCCTGCTGATTAGGTATATCTCAAGGTCATGACACTTGACATTTGGTAGAGTCTAATGTGGCAGTCTCAACACATAATATTGCTGGACACTAAATTTCTTTACCTTTCCCTACAGGTGGTTTGTTATTTTATGTTAACAACTATGGAAACACTTAATTCATTTTAAAGAAAGACTAGATTTTAAATAGAAATCTGTAAATCAGAAGAAAATGCTTTGTGCATAGAAACAGTAGTCTCATGTGGTTAATTGTGGTTGACTTTCCTGACTGAGAAGATAAAAAGAGTTTATAAAGCTTGAGTTTTTGATTTGAGTTTGTCATAGAACTCAACCTAAAGGATTTTGGGTTATACTGTATACAGATATCTAGTTTATAATGCCTCAAAATGTGGGCAGTAAATCTAGACTACTTAAGCACTTGATTTTATTACTTTTGATATGTTATTTGAGAATTCCTAATTGATAATGAATTTGGAGATATATTTGAAATTTTCATAATAAAGATAACTAAAAGCTTTAAAATTAAACTGTTATTTTGATAACAATTGCCTTTTTTATTTTACTAAATTTTAAAATGAAATCTCATCCATTTATTCTGTTGGCATGCAGTTATTAAGCTTTGCTATTTGATGAACAGTGTGATATGTTCTAGGAATATTAATGTGGTGTTTCCTCTTACCCAAAGCCTGATAGCTGTCTTACCTTAGAACTATTAATTAATTTCTTATGCATCAGTTTTTTCAGCTATAAAATTGGGCTAATAATACTCTTCTTCAAAAGGTTATAACACATAGTAAAGAAAATGTACATAATCTGCTAACAATGCCTGGCAAATAATAAACATGCTCAGTAGTATCTTATCTTTTCTTATCTTCAACTGCTTACATCTCTGAGACAGAATATAGTGTGAAAGTGCTATAATAATCTTAGTTTGTTACAAAAGTATAGAAGTGGGAAAGACTAGCACCACCTGAAAGGGTTGTGGAAGTCTTCACAAAAAATGTGAATTTTTTAAAACTTACCTTTGAATGAGTTTCTATGATGTATATTCAATGTGTTAACTCATTTAATGCTGCAACAGCCTTGTAAATTGGGTATTAATGTTCCAATGTGAGGACAAGGACACAACAGGGACTAAGAAGATTGCTGGAAGTGTGATCAACCCACAAGGTAGAGGATGCAGATCATGAAAGACCCCATGAATATTTCCGGGAAAGTCCTTAAAGAGTACAGTATTGAGAAGTCTTCCTCAATATATATCTATGTCTTAAAAATTATGTTATTTTAGTCCACAGGGCAATTTTTCTTTCATATAATACTGTATCAAAAACAAACATCATCAAACATTTATGGATCCTCTTCAGGGCACCAGGGACTGCACTGCTTCTTAGTGATGCACAGAAGCAAAATGGTTTGGTCTATTCCCTCTACCTGGTGTAAAAGAAACAAGCATATAACCGCTGCTCATTATTGGGTATTTACTGTATGCCAGGCGCTATGCTGACCTCTCTGGATACACTAATTTATTTACTCCTCATAGTAATTCCCTTGGGTAGGAGTTATTATCCTCATTTTACAGATAAGATTATGTAGCCTTAGAGAGATTTGTAATTTGTTCAGTCATACAATTAGTGCTGGACTTGAGCTCACGTCCATGTGACTCCAAAGCATGTATATTGTTTTAACACTGCCTAATACTGTCACCACACATTTTACTTTTTTTTTTTTTTTTTTGAGACAGAGTCTCACTTTGTTGCCCAGGCTAGAGTGAGTGCCGTGGCATCAACCTAGCTCACAGCAACCTCAAATTCCTGGGCTCAAGCCATCCTCCTGCCTCAGCCTCCCAAGTAGCTGGGACTACAGGCATGTGCCACCATGCCTGGCTAATTTTTTCTATATATATTAGTTGGCCAATTAATGTCTTTCTGTTTATAGTAGAGATGGGGTCTCGCTCTTGCTCAGGCTGGTTTCGAACTCCTTACCTCAAGCAATCTGCCTGCCTCAGCCTCCCAGAGTGCTAGGATTATAGGCGTGAGCCACTGCGCCCAGCCACCACACATTTTAATAGAATATAATATACCCTATAATAGGAAGTATGAGTACTAAGATCACCAAAAAGGAAAAGAGTGAGAGATCAGTTGTCAGACAAATGACATTTGTCTTGATGGATAACTAAATGTATATTAGCTACCACAAACTCTAAGGGGTGCTCCAGGGAGGGAAAGAGCACATTCCAGATTGAATGGTTTAAAAGAACATGATGTCTTAAAAGGGCACAGGCAAGTTGTTTTTGTTTTAAATAGCTAATGCTGGATTTTTCTAACACGTCTTCCTCAGCAACTATAAAACCAATTAATAAGAAATATTATTTGAAAATTTTTAAACAGTATTATATCACTCTCTTGTTTATTAGTTCTTTAACATTTCCACAATGTACTCATGACAACCAGCTTATAATAATTTGTAGCACGTGACAAAATGATACTTTTTTTTTTTTTGCCAAATTAAGGAAAATCTAAAAAATAATAACCAATTACCCAGTTACCCAGCACTTTGGGGAACATTTTCCCATTGCTAATTGTAATGTCAATTAGTGCAGCATTTTGGAAAGATGTTTGACAATATTTAGTAACATTAAACTTTTTCGGACCATTTACCTAGTAATTCCACTTCTAGGAGCCTGTCCCAAGAAAACATTACTAGATGTTTGCCAGTAAAAATTGAAAACTTGAATATCCAGTTATATGGGAATAGTTGAACAAATTGTTCCTAACACTAAATAAAATACAGCTTTTAAAAATTGTATTTATGAGAAATATATTTTCATGTCAAAAAATTGGGTTATCAGTTCATCTCCACAGTACACTTATAATCACAAAGTGTTGTCGAAACCTCAAGGGGGTTTTGGTCTAGTTTTGGTCCAGTTGTTTGTTACACAAAAATCCAATAATCAAGACAACAAGGATTGCCAAGGAAGAAAGGAATTTTTAATACAACAGATGTCTTGTTGGGAGAACAGGAGAAGCTGCCTCAAATCCATCTCCAACTAAGGGATATCATGAGCTTTTAAAGGAGGGGCCATGTGCCTTGGGACAGGCCTTAGGGGATGGTGATTTGGTGATTCTTGGCACAGGAATCTTGCCATGGGGGTGAGAGGCTTTGGAATCTCAACTCCTTTGTCTCACAGAATATCCACCATTTCTGGGAAACAACTCAAAAGGTCAAGCAGTTAGTTAAGGGAAAGGATTATATAGGGGTCATTGAAATTTGTTCAATGGGGGGCTGGTTACAAAAGGAGCAATAGTGGGGGGAACATATGCATAGGTAGGGAAAAAAGAATGAAAGGAAGTGCTCTAAAATATTATCATTGGTTTTGTTTGGTGATAAGATGGAGGTGGGGAGGATTTGGGGTTCTTTTTCTTTCTGAAGGATTTTTTATGGTTACTTCAATTGATTCTGTGGGAAAAGTAAGTGAAATAGTGAGTTGCAAACTGATGGTTAGGTGATATAAGAAAGGGGAACGAAAGGTCTTGGAGTAGTGTTACCAAGGTGCTCATAACTACTGCTGCCACCAAATTGTTCTTTGTTCTCTAAGGAGTCATTGGTAGAAAATCTTGAGAACTAGTAGCCTGTATTGCACAAAGAAAAAAGTCCAACTTCAAGGGCTTTAATTACTTAATTAATGACTCAGTTTTACTTGATTACTTATATTACCCTTGCTTCAGATTCTATTGTAGTTTGGGGAAATAAACATCTTTTAAAATGGCATGCAATTATTTTAGTTTTCTTTATCCTTCATAATTTAGGACTACTAATTTTTCCCTCTCTTTCCTACTATCCAAAAATAGATAAATCAATTTTATAACAAGGGTAAACAATATAATATAAACTACTCCTATATAAAATATAATTTCAACTACCAGTAATCATGATTTTGGAAAGCTTATTATATTACTTGGAAAAATTATTGTAAAGAATACCTATTAAAATAATTCTTTAAAGAGACATTTTTAAAGATGCATGCTGCTTTGTATTAATCTAAAGAAAGAAAGCCTGACACAAGTATATTTTAATGATGGAAATGTACATTAAATGCTTTTTCTCAAGTATTTCCATGGCATTTTGGGGTGATTTTTTTTTCTGAGGGGTAGGGAATTGGCACCTAATCTGTTTTTATAATTTTATGTTTCAAGTTATACTAGACCCATTTTCAAAATTTACTTCTTAATATGTTTATGTAATATCACATGGCATATAACTAGTTTGGAATATTTTATTGTTTTTCCTTACAGATCTCTAAACAAGAACAGAAAAAAATGGATACATTTGATGGAGGCATGGCTGAAACATCATCTCGGTACAGTGGTGCTCAGGATAGTGGAATTGGCAGTGACAGTGTTAAAATCAGAATAGTACAAATAGAGCAACATAGTGGTGCCAGTCAGCATCGCATTGCCCGTCCCTCACGCCAGTCTTCAATTGTGAAAAATCTAAATTTTATTCCCTTTGACATATTTATTACTGCAAGTAGAATCTCACTAATGACCTATTCCTGTATGGCCTTACCCAAATCGACATCGCCAGAACAGAAGGATAATGAAAAAACAGGCAAGAGTTCATTAAATCTCCCAGAAGTTGATTCAGATGTTGCTAAGCCCAACCAGGCATGTATTTCCACGGTGACAGCAGAAGATCTGTTAAGCAGCAGCATTTCTTATCCTTCAGGGAAAAAAATAGGGGTCCTCTCTCTTGAAAGTCTTCATGCATCCACAAGGTCATCTGCTAGACAAGCACTTGGTATAACTATTGTTCGGCAGCCTGGTCGAAGAGGAACCAGTGACTTTCAGCTAGAGCCTTTTCTGTACTTTATTGTATCCCAGCCTTCCTTGCTTCTGAGTTGTCATCACAGAAAGCAGCGTGTGGAAATATCCATTTTCGATGCTGTGCTTAAAGGGGTAGCCTCTGATTACAAATGTTCAGGTAAGAACCTTCAAACTTACTGGAGTGTAATAATTACTACTGTATACATTTTATTTCCACAGATTCAAGATTGATGAAATAGTAAACAGCTGGCAGACCAGACAAGCCTTCTTTTCTCTACAGGATATGTAAAGTTCATGTTCCACAGCTGAGTCATGTTTAAGTAAATGTTTGAAATGTTTTGAGTTAGCTTTAGTTTTCTTACCATGCCTCTGAATATTCAGATTTTTTTAAGGTGGTAAATGAAATAGGGACTCTTTCTTGACTGTAGAGATGCTTAACAATTTCCAGTATATGGGAAGCATAGATTTTTTTTCATATTAATGGCGCATAGTTATGCTTTCCATGTTAATGCAGCTGTTTAGATAAAAAAAGAAAAGCCTTAGAAAGTGAAGTTCATTGTTTTGGTATTCTTTTGATGTAATCATTTTGCTACAATAGCATAATGTTAAATGTAATTGATGTTTATTAATAAAGTAAGATTATTTAAAGATTTTCATATATCTACAACAAAAACATGTATTAATGTGTTGGGTAACTGGCTCTTGCTGCCCCATCCATATCTTCCTTATAAATAGAGAGTGACCTATATTATAGTAATGTATAGAACTTCTGAAGCTTGTTGCCTGTTGAGACTAGGAAAGTGAGCAGAGATTCATATTTAAGACATACAGGCTGTTAAGTAACAAGGGCCAGTGAGGTCAAGCAAGGTATAATGAGAAACCTTTTCCCTATGTTACTTTATTTGGTCAAAAAGACTGGAGAGGGTAGCTGAGTCACCAAAGACTCAGTATTCAAAGAGGGCCCTAGCAAAGGTATAGTTCAGACATTTTTTTTGCTAGCAGGTGGTCCCATCTAGTAGGTGGAAGCCAGCAATCAGGCATTTGGAGAATTTGTCTAATCTGGAAGCCAGGCTGCTTCATTCTTGGCATTAAGAAGAACCATTTTATGGAGCAGGATCCTGAAGAGTAGATAGCAGGTGTAGGGATCAGGATTCAGCCCAAGAAAGTAGGATCAAAGGAGCTCTCGGCTCTTGCCAAGGTTTAGTGCAAATCCCCTGCTTTAGAAGGGGGTAACCGGCCAGTTGCTAAAGAGGGTTACTCCTTAGACTACTTACTGGCCCTCTCTCCGATAGTGTGCTGGAGCTGGCTAGCTCATACTGGCTTGAAAGAGCTGATTGTTAGACTTTCAGGAACTTTGCAAGACAGTTGTTAAACCACTGGTAGCTTAAATTGGCTGTGGTGATTGTATTTATGCCATAGATACTGGCAAATTATCAGTTAGCTCTCTTACTCTGAGAGCCATTTGTTAAACATTTAGTGGCAACACTGCCTCTCTTTCTCAAGCATGTTCTCATTTAATGACTGCCTGTGATGTAATGTGTACTGCAGGGGCACTGGACAATTGGGGCAGTACTGGGGTAGTGGAACATGTTACTTGATTCAAGAACTCATGCCTACATATCTAATACCTGTTTGGGGGTCTGCTTAGCATTAGCCAAAACTAGGTCCAGGATTAGGAGAGTAATTCTTAATTCTCAGCTCGTCCTTCAGTTCACTCAGCTGCAGTCATTTTATGGGCGGGTGGCTTCAGTGAGCTCTACTAAATGATATTGGGAAAAGCAGAGGAAAGTAGGAGGGAAAGGGGCTCTTATCTCTTGCTAAATTTGTATTTGTATACGTGCAGAGATCACAGAAGACTCATTTTGCTTACTTCAAGTCCAACCTAAGGATATACTCTGTATCTACCCTCAGCCTTTGAAACTGATTGTTAAACTAAAGCAAGCCAAGGTCTAAGAGAACTGCCAGTGATGGGCTTGTTTCCATTTTCCTAAATTATGAGAGTAGATGTGCTTTAATCATTTTATTTATATACTCCCAAATCATACATTTATATATTTTTATCTAAGTCTGTGTTCAGCCAAGTTATGAGGGCTCATACCAAAGATATGCATTTGAATTATAATCAGTTCCTAGGTTAAAATAAAAAAGTACTTCTTGTTTAATAAACCAACATGGAACCAAATTTCAGGAGAGGAAGCTAGAGTGACTTTTATAGGGCAAAATTATTATGGGGATGCATGCGGGAGAAGAAGGCTTATATATCTTCTAAGGAGCATCTTCTGCATAATATTCTTGTGGTTGCCTTTCCTTACACAAAATGCATCTACTTGAACACTTACATTATCCCAATACAATAACTCTTGGTTATTGATAAGCATGATCAATATGCATGATCATATTTCTTAAAAATAAATTTAGTGATCTGAGGAAATTTATCAAAAAGCCAAATAGGCAAATAATTAAAATACAATGGCTAAAAGTAAAATATAATTAGCATTTATTGAGTATTCACTGTGTGTGCCTGGCACTATCTGCTTTAATTGCTTTATCTCATTTCATCCCAATCACAACTCTATGGGAAATGTTATGTTCTATCTTACAGATATGGAAACTAGAACGACTAAAGCTTAGAGCAGTAACTTGCCCAAGGTCATAGACCTAATAATAATCAGAGCTATAATTCAAAACCAAGATTTGTTGGACTGCTGAGTCTGAATTCTGAATCTCTATGGTTCCCTGGAGAGAAAGATGTGAATCCACAGTTCTCTCAGCCAGCCTCTGTTGTCCCACATCAGACCATGCAAATGATTCCTCTCTAAGTTTTAACTGGTTAATTTGTATATATTAAATGTATCCATGATGTGCCTACACTGTACAATCCTTGGTAATATTAAAAACCTGTTCAGATTCTGTCACTAAGATATATACCTATCTCACAGGGCAATTGTGAAAATGAAAAGAGATAATTCTATACTTACCTAATGGGTGCAGTGCGCACCACCTGGGGTTTGGACACGCTTGAAGCTCTGGCATGGCGAGGTGGGGGAGGAGTGGCAGGGGCAATATATGTAACCCTAACAATATTTGTACCCCCATAATATGAGGAAATAAAAGGAAAAATTATTAAAAAAAGAGATAATTCTAAAATACATAACATCGAGCATTAGCAAGTAGCAGGCCTTCATAAATGTTTGTTGGTACTGCTTTTAGCTGTTATTATATAGTAGAAAGATTACAAAACTAGGAAGCAGAAAACCTGGGGATTATATTACTGGCCCTGCCATTATTAAATAGCAACGTGATCTTAGCCAGGCCCTTCGCTACTTTGGGTTTCTGTTTCCTTATCTGTAAAATGTCATGATTATAATAGATATCAACACAATCTATTCCAATTCTAAAGTTTTTATCATTCTGTAATTTAGAATTCATCTCCCCACCCTTAACCTTTCCAAAACTATTTCAACTTTACCGCTTTGGCCTCAGAGAGTTAATGTCTGTAAGGCACTACCATATCCGGTAAAATTTTATTTTGACTTGTTTTGAAGATGCAGATTTCCCTTGATATTCTACTGGATCTGGAATATATTTTTTATTAGTAGTAGATTCAGCTCTAGCTGCAATTCAGATTATTTTAATTATTTTTTAATATTCTCTTTATCTACTTGGTTTTTGGCTATATTTCTTTTAATACATTTTAGTGTTTGCTCTGGGGTTTCCTGTTTATATGCCTAATTGCTGGAATATTTATGTGATAAAATACGTAAATTTTATTAAATGTTAATGAAATTATTTTTCAAAAACTGATCTGGAAATTTGTTTTAAATTGGGCCACTTGCATTAATTGTCTAAGTCCCGTTACCAATTTAATTATCTAGAAACACTTCATGTAGAAGTGTTTCTGAAGAAAGCACTGTTCCAATGTCCAGTATTCTTTGTAAGTCCTGACATATTAACCTTAAAGATAAGGTAAAAGAGGATAAGAAAAAAGGGAAAAATGTAAATAGCTATAATGTTGGCATTCATGTGGAGGCAAGGAAGGGAAGTGGTAAGGTGGGGTGCTAGCCCCACTTCTGAATTCTAAAGTGAAGGAGTCACTGCAGTGTCTTTTAGTTGGAGAGTTAAAAGAGGATATCACCATAAAGCTACTGTTCTAAGAAAGGTCAAGGAAAAGTTAAAGACATCATAAGTTAAAAATGAAAGAAGTAACATGTCTTTATACAATGTTGGTGCTTTCTCTCTGGATATTAATTCTTTTCTGTAAGGTAATTCAAGTGGCCACCAGCCAATAGCAATTTTAGCATATATGTGCATCTCAATTATTGTCCCATTTCAACATTTCAGACATGCCTGAGATTTTTATGGAGATATTGGTTTCTAGCACAATGTGGCTTGTAATTGTTTATTATTTTCTATGCAAATCATAAACCATTATTACATGTGCTCATATTCCTTTATATGGAAATCATATGGAACAAAAAGAAAACAAAGGATTTTGTTTCACCCTTTAAAAAGGTTTAATAATTTTCAGAAAGGTAAAAATTTTAGTTCTTATGTAAATATAAAATGAATATATGCAAAAGATTTCATTTAACTTGTTAATTAATGAGTAATTCATTTTACTCATTAATTGTAAGAATGTTACAAAAGAATCTATGTATAGGAGACCTCTAAGGCCTTTGTCATCTCAGTGATTTTGATTCTAGAATTCGTAAGGGTTCTAAAAATTGTAAGAGCCACCTGATCATTGACATTCATTGTTAAAACATGACTCTGGGTGATTCTAGAAAGATGGAAATATTTTTGATATTAAATTATGAAGATGTGGTTTCATTTGACATAGTCAGGAAAATGTAATAAAGACACTCAAAGAAAATACTAAAAATCCTTTGAGCATTGTTGAGATATGGTGTAATATCTCAAGGTGATTACTTTAAATTAATCAATGTGGTTTTTAAAATCACATCTTCCTTCCTGTCTTAGTCAACTTGACTTATTACTTTACAAAGAAAGAACCAGTTATCCCTATTATAGTGCTTTCATTTCTATATTCAGACAATCTTTGGGAATATTCATTCATTCATTCAATTTGAACACCTGCTGTTTATCAGACAAATGCAAGATATGAGGAACTGTTAATAAATAAGACTCAGTTTCTGCCTTCGAGCACCTCGCTTTATTTAATAACCGTACTTATTATGATTAATTATGAAGGTTTAGCAGAATATAGATCTTCATGATATGGAGGGTTGTGAAACACCTAAATGAGTTAAGAGCTATGACTTACACTTCCAGAGAAGAATTTAGAAAAGCTAGTATCAGTCGTATGGGGTAGTTTAAGGGAAACTGTTTGGATACAGAGAACTACTCTTGAAATTTATTTTTTTTATTACCGTGTTTCCCTGAAAATAAGACAGGGTCTTATATTTATTTTTCCTCAAGAAGGCACCCTAGGGCTTATTTTCAGGGGATGTGTTATTTTTTTTAAGTACGGTACAACAATCTACATTTATTCAAATATAGTTAAGTCGTGGTCTTCTGGAACATCATCATAACTCTCCAAACCCCGAATGCCATCCTGAATTTCTTGTGACTCTATTTCCTTTAGAACCATTGGCCCCAATCTCTCATGCCAAGCAATAGAGCTCTCATGGGGCAGATGAGAAGGACTGCTCCTCCTCTTTACTGCTCCACGACGAAATGCATGGGTTGTGCAGATTCGCTGCGTAGCCACGCCCATCACTGGGTCTTATTTTCAGGGTAGGGCTTGTATTGCACAAATGCTTAGAAATCCTGCTAGGGCTTATTTTATGGGTAGGTCTTATTTCCGGAGAAACAAGGTAGTAGTAGATTCAGCTCTAGCTGCAATTCAAATTATTTTCTAATATTCTGTTTAATTTATCTACTTGTTTTTTGGCTATACTTCCTTGTAATATATTTTAGTGTTTGCTCTGGGGTTTCCTGTATATATGCCTAATATTTCACAGATTATCTACTTAGATAATCTGTAACATTTTATTCCTTCAAGGAAAATGTAGGAGCCTCACAACCATATAGTTCCTTACTGCCCCCATTTATGCTATAATTATATATATTACATGTACATTTATGGAAAACCTTACCAGATATGATTTTGATCTTTGTTTCAGTAATCTTACATATTTCAAAAAACTAAAGAGGGAAAAAGTATTCTTTTATATCCCCAGGTGTTTACCATGCCCAGTGCTCCTCCTTCATTCCCAAATGTCCCCATTTCCCTGTGGTACATTTTCCTTCAGCTTTAAAAACTTCCTTTTCCATTTCTTTTACAGCAGAGCTGCTAGTGGTGAATTCTCTTAGTTTTCCTTCATCAGAGAGTATTTCTTTTTTTATGAATTGAAAAAAAAAAAAATGAAGGCTTATTTTTGCTAGATATAAGATTTGTGGGTTGACATTTCTTTCAGCATTTTAAAGTTATTGTTCCACTGTCTTCTATCCTCTGTGGTTTCTGATAAGGAATCCTTGTTCATTCCAATCATTGTTTCCATATATGTAATGCGTTGTTTTTCTCTAGCTGTTTTAAAATTTTTTTTCTTTATATTTGGTTTTCTATAGGTTGATTATTATGTATCTGGGGTTGGTTTCTTTAAGTTTATCCTGTTTGTGGTTCTCTAAACTTACCCACTCTAAATTTACGGGGTTTTGTTTGGTTTTGTTTACCAAATTTGAGAACTTTTTGGCCATTATTTATTAAAATAGTCTTTCTGTACCAATCTCTTTCTGTGATTCCTGTTTAAGCTTTTTAATGTTCTATAAATTCCTGAGACTCACATTTTTTTTCTTTTTTCCCCTCTTTGTTATTTAGATAAGGTAATTTCTATCAAATTTTTCAGTTCTAAAATTTCTATTTTTTTGTAGTTTCTGTTTCTTTGTTGAGAACTTCTATATTTCCATTCATTTCAGGTGTGTTTACTTTTACCTCATGAAATATAGTTGTAACAGCTGCTAAAAGTCTTAAATCCCTGTGTCACTACCACCACTGCACAACCATCACACACACACACACACACACACACACACACACACACACACACACACACACACACACACACACACACACACACACACACACACACACACACACACACACACAGCGCCAAACCCTGGAGCAAAGCCAGGAGAAAGAATAAAAAAGAAAAAGCAGCAGGATTTCTCCCATACTCTTGTTTTTTTTTTATTTCAACATATTATGGGGGTTCAAATGTTTAGGTTACGTATATCTCCCTTACTCTTAAAACCACAGGAGCCTCTTGAAACTCTGATTCAGGTGGGGCAAGGGCAATATACGTAACCTAAACGTTTGTACTCCTGCAATATGCTGAAATAAAGAAAAAAAATAAAATTTAAAAAAAAAAAACACTAGTAAAATGTTGGCACCAAAAAAAAAAAAAAAAAAAACACAGATGCCTTAATTCCCAAACAGTATTTCATTTGGAGTTTTGGTTGTGTCCTTGCCACACCGTGTACCACAATGTAGGACTCATTCTCAAGTCAGAGTTGTAAGAGAAAAGAGCAAACACAACAACAACAAAACAAAAACAAAGCAAACTGGGAAATTCACCACCATGTAGGTCATATCCACAAATTGGACTTCCCTCCCCTATCTGCATCGTTCTTATTTACTTTTCAATATCCTCATGTATTTATTTGCTTATTGTATTTTTTACAGGGATTTTAATTTTAAGCAGCAAGAGAGTTAGGCTGCAGTGAGCTTATTCTAGTTTGGGCTGGCACCAGAAATCCTGCAATTTAATAATAATAATAATATTTTCTAGTCCATTAGCCAGGACGTGGCTTTCTAAGAGACTTAATATAGAATTTCCTCCAAAGGTGATACTTTTATATCTTTACCTCTCTGAGTACATATCAGCTAAATATATTGTAATCAACAATTACTGCTCCTAGGGAGTTGTCAGCATTAACTTTATTCTTTCAGTGTCACCACTAAGCAAATACTCAAAGGGCAGCAATGGTGTTCTCTGCATGTTTTCCGTAGGACTTTCCTTTCGTATATTACAAAATCGAGTTAGAAGAGAAAATGCTTTGAAATTCATTTCCCCCTTGTTAACCTGCCTTTCCTAGTGACTGATACACTAGGACTGTGTACATGTGACTGATATATATAATTTAAAAATTATATAGTTATATATATGTGCATAATATCCTTTATCCTTGGGATATATGTCCAAGACCCCCATTGATTGCCTGAAACTGTGGATAGTACTGAACCCTATATATAGGTTTTTTCCTATACATACATACCCATCATAAAGTTTAATTTATAAATTAGGCATAGTAAGAGATTAACAACAATAATAAAAAAGAATAATTATAACAAGATACTGTAATAAAATGTATGTGATTGTGGTCTCTCTCTCTCAAAATATAATATTTTTGTACCGCAGTTGACAGCAGGTAACTGAAACCACAGATAAGGGAGGATTATTATATATAATCAACCCTCAGTATCCATGGATTCAAGCAACTATGGATCAAAAATATTTTTTCAAACAGTGTGTCTATCCTGGACATCTACAGATATTTTTTCTTGTTATTATTCCCTAAACAATACAACATAACAACTATTCACTTAGCACTTACATTGTGTTAGTTATTATAAATCATCTGGAAATGATTTAAAGCAGCGGTCCCCAACTTTTTTGGTACCAGGCACCAGTTTCATGGAAGACAGTTTTTCCAATGAAGACATTTTTTCCATGGACAGGCTGAGGGTAGAGGGGCACTGTGTGGAGCTCAGGTGGTGATGCGAGGGATGGGGAGCAGCTGTAAAAACAGGTGAAGCGTTGTTTGCCTGCCCACTGATCACCTCCTGCCATGCAGCCAGGTTACAGACCACAGACTGGTACTAGGCTGCGGGTGGGTAGGGCAGACGTTGGGGACCACAGACTGAAAGTATATAGGACAATATACATAGGTCGTAATGCAAATACTAGGCCATTTTATATCAGGGATTTGAGCATCCATGGATTTCGATATCTGTGGAAGGTCCTGGAACCAATATCCCACAGATACCAAGAGACTAATATATATACACACACATATATACATTAATGTGTGTATATATATATATCCTAAATTCTATATGAGGTGCTACTCAGAATAGATGATAAATGGAATCTATATCTATACCTACATATATTTGAGAAAGCTAAAGTGAGTAAAAATGATGAAATTACTTATGATTTTGAAAGTATTATTGGTAAAGTATAATCCCCAATCTGCATAATTTAGTAATATTAAATTATGCAATAATTATACTAAGTATATCTTTATATATAGTGCTATGTTTTACTTGATATAAAACCAGGAAGATTATTTAAAGACTAAATTATCAACTTGAATTTCTTGCATGACTTTTTTTTTTTTTTTTTTGAGACAGAGTCTCACTTTGTTGCCCAGGCTAGAGTGAGTGCCGTGGCATCAGCCTAGCTCACAGCAACCTCGAACTCCTGGGCTCAAGCGATCCTTCTGCCTCAGCCTCCCGAGTAGCTGGGACTACAGGCATGTGCCACCATGCCCAGCTAATTTTTTCTATATATATTAGTTAGCCAATTAATTTCTTTCTATTTTTAGTAGAGACGGGGTCTCGCTGTTGCTTAGGGTGGTTCGAACTCCTGACCTCGAGCGATCCACCTGCGTCGGCCTCCCAGAGTGATAGGATTACAGGCGCAAGCCACTGCAGGCCTCTTGCATGACTATTAATACTAATAATGTACTTCAAATGATTTTTCATCCAGTTCAAGTAGATAATACATCTGTGAGTTAACAGGTTTCTTTATAATTTATTAAAATAGTGTGGCAATGGGCTGTCGCATGCCCTTCCCACCTGGAGCAACCTCTATCAGAAATAAGATCTTCTGCCAGCACCTTTATATGTAGCAGCTGTATTATTGGCAGTTCTCATTTAAATAAAGATGTATGTAGTTGTTTTTAACATAATCGTATTAGTTGTGTTTATAAATATTGAAAAATTGGTATTTGTTTTGTTTAAAGTAATGGAGTCCAGATTTGAAATTGCCTCATATCTTGACTATGCAGCCCAAGGCAGCCTCGAAAAGTCATTTTTCTTCTTGTTTGTTTGGGGCTTTTTGTTTGCTTTTGAAGAAATGACTGTGCCATCTGGTTAATTGTGAAGGAGTTGAACCATTCTGAGGGAATTTAACTAAGTCTCATACTTACTTAGTGCACAGTTAGTCCAGTATCTTGTTACTCATAAATGTGTGCTAGGAACTAAAAAAGAAACCAATTGAAAACAGTTGCTTCTACCCTCTTGCAACTTATTTACTTGATTATAACTTTTCAGACATCAGCTAGACTAAAATACAGAACTTAAAGTTTATTAGAGTGTATCACACTGAAAAAGTAGCTAATAACACACTTCTGTGTAGGGCAGTGTAACATCCAAGAAATGATATCACTAGTATGGGACACTCTCTGCAATTTGAAGTTTTATAAATGCTGCAAGTATAACTTAAAGTCCAATTAAGAGTCAAACTTGAAATACAGAGTCCAATGAGAGCTCTAGATTTGGAGTTTTTTAGTCCTGAGTTCAAATCCCAACTCCACTCCTTACAGCTATATGACTTTGGGCAAGTTATTTACTCTCTCTAAGCATTGGTTTCTTTATCTATAATATGGAGATAATACTGGTAGCAACCTCTTAGGGTCCCTATGAGGGTTAAACTATGTGTGAAGTTCTTAGCTAAGTATGTGGCACAAGGCTTAATGAATGTTAATATTATTGTTGTTTCTTTTGTCACACTGTTAATATCTTTAGTTCTATTTTTAAATAGTGGTTGTAATTGGCCCAAAAAAATTCACATCATTTCAATGTAATTATAACTATTATGTAGTTTGAAAAATTTTAGTTATAGTAATTGGCTTTTTTACCCTTTCATGAATAGGACTGCAGAAAATGGGCCAAAGACATTTGAATAAACCAATAGTTGAAAAGTCATAAAATGGCTTCTTACACCTCATAAATCATATCTTGACTTCATTTAGTTATTGTGACTTTAAGAAAAGGATTGAATTACATGTCTCTTTAGAATTAAAGGTTTTATTAATGTCCCTGGAAAGGCTTAGAATTAACCTGTGACTTTAATGTCATACTGATCACAACTTGAGCATTTATCTGAAAATTTAGTCTTGCTGGCCAGTAATGTGAAATGGAATTATTACTTTTACAGGAATCAGCAAGTAGGTAGATCTCTTAAATGAGAGGCAGTGTAGTACATTACTCAGGGAGGAAGGTGGTAAGAAGGGTAAATAAGAAATGACCCAGCCAGTGGTGGGAATTAATATTATATTGGAAAAGATATTAGAATAGAAATCAGAAAACTTGACTCTTAATCTTGGTCCTAATGCCAAAAGCTCTTTGAGGCAAGTAACTGAATTTCTTGGTGCTTTGGTTTTGTTATCTCTAAAATAGATATAATAATATCTGATCTTATTACTTTAATGGTTTAATCTGAACTTCAAATGAGATATTTATGAAATGCCTTGAAAATATGAAGTACTATTCAACTATAAGTTGGGACTTCTCTAATTATTAGCAGTGAAGGGAGAGCTTAATAGACCTTTATTTTGGAGCATGAGGAAAAGATTAGTGCCCTGGCCTTTGTGACACCCATTTTAATTATCAACATTTACTTGAAAAATGGGGCAGGAGGCAATCATTTAAAGGCACTGGATTGGCTTTAATGTTATAGGACACAGACTCTGGTTAGAGCAAAGAAGAGGTTTACGGGTGGGATTGAGGTGGTCTTCCTTGGACATGTGACTACATGTTTTTTTTTGTTGTTGTTGTTGTTTTTACTGGATAGCACCCTGTGTTTCTTGTACTGAATTTTAATCAAATGTCCTGTGAAGTATCTATGACATGTGACTCCTAAGTGTCAGAAAAAATTAAAATATCTGAAATCCATATTAGGATTTAACATGAAAACAACCAAAAGGAAAAGAGATCAAGAACACCACAGAACAGCACAGAAAATAAATTAAAAGAAATTCATTGAATGATATTTCACATATTATCTGTTGATTAGTACCATTAAGTAGAAAGAACATACTTCCTTCTAGCAATGGTATGGAAGACTTAATTCTAAAAGTAAGAGCCAGTGGACACTGATGATCAAACATCACTTTAATCCCTTCCTCTTCCTGTTCCTGTGGGCTACCGGCCTTGGATTTCAAACCAGGGCATTTCTTCTTGACCTTCCCATCACATCTTATGAGGTACAGAGCAGAATAGCAGAGCAGGGGGGAAAATGCTTATGAATAAATTCCTGGATATCCACAAGGAGATGGTGGCACTTACCTTGCCTCCAGAGCAGTTTAGAATTGGTATAATATGAATCATATTTTCTAGATCTGATGATGGAATCAAGGAGTTGTTAAATCGAAGACAGTACAGGAAGAGTAAGAGTCATGTCACTCATCATTAGCTATTAGAATGTAAGGGACTAAAAAGAGTGACTTTTCAAACTTGAGTCATTTCTTTGTGACTCTGACATACCCTTCTGCTGCTACTGCTGCTTCATCTAAACAGAATGACTGTTTAGATGCATATCCAAAGTAGAGATTTTAGCTAAAACTGGGAGAGGAGCTACCAGCCCTGTCATGCATTCAATATTCATCAACCATGCAACCTGTATTTTTCTAGGATGTTCCAAATTTCAATTTTTATATTTTATTAACCCTGTACATTTAGGCATACTTTTAAAACCAAGTGTACTAATACTTTGTTGGGAAATAGTCAATTTTGGCTTCCTTGGATATATTTCCTAGACTTTTACAGTTGCTTTAATTTCTAATTTCTGTTCTGCTTTCAACTATTGCCAGTTGGTTTATTTTATCTCCCATTAAGTCATCTCCTCCTGTAATTGCTTCAGGCCATGCTCCTAGGCTAGGTGCCAGATGGCCAGGCCCTCTAACTTCAACTCAAAAAAGAGGCACCTACACAAAACCTTACCTCACTTACCTGGAAAACTCTTATTTACATTATCAGGATTTGCTGTTGCCACAGTTTATACTTTGATGAGGGAAAGACATCAAATATCTGTTGAAATACTTATTATTTTCCCCTTTAATTTTTGTAAATGATTGTTAAATAGTCCTATTTTGTCTTCAATCCTGAAGTCCAATTAAGGTCTGATGTGTCATCATATGTATGTCCAATTAGGGTCTGGTATGTCAGCATATATTTAGGATCATGCTAGAGATTATCAGCCTCCAGTACTTAAAAAAAACTCTCTATATATGTGTGTATGTTTGTATAGAGAGGTTTTTTACACTGTAATTTACTAAATCTGTGTCTTGTTTCTTTGTTTTATTCACTGAACAATACCGTTGGAAGCTCTCCTATATCAGTACATGAGATTGACTCTGTTTTTATCAGCAGCATAATATTCTATGCAGTATTCATAGTATAGTCATAATTTATTTTGCCATTTCTCTATAGATGGATATTTAGTTTTATTTTCTTCAAATTTGTAATATTTCAAATGATGCTACAGTCAACATATTTGGACGTCTATGTATTCTTAAGTATTTCTTTAAGATCAAGTCCTACAGATGCCTTTCTGATTCTAAGGACATGGACATTTAGAATTTAGATAGACACTAACTGTCAGCCTTCTCACCTGCCCATGCAAAAATACTGCATGTACACTCTTATCCACCATCTTAGGGCAATCCATTTCTTTTCCTTCTCCCCGGCACAAGATATTATGAATCTTTTTAATTTATGATAACCTGATGAATGAAAAATTATATTTCTTGTTTTAATTTGTATGTCCCTGATTAAGAATGAAGCTGAGCAGATTTTTCCCATTTTTCATAAAGCAGTGCTCTCCAGAAGGATTCAACAGCTAAAAGTAAAAACAAAACCTTAAAAGTACTTTAAGAAACTATAGGAAAATATATTATCACCTAGGAATAAATTCATAAAGTAAAAGTTAATAGATTTTTGTACCACATCTGTAAAAAAAGAAAAAGATACATGCAAAAAGCATCAGAATACAATTTAAAGACAACCTCTTTTTAAAAATATGAGAAAGCATTCACTACATATGACAAATAAAACATTAATAGTCAGAATATATGAAGATCTCCTATCAGTAAGAAAAAGAACCCTATAGAAAAATGTATACATAAATACTTGGTATAAGAGGAATCCTGAATAGCTAATGAATGAAAATGCTTAATCTGCTTGGGTCTTTTGTCCTATTAACAATATAAAATGGCTGTCTTATTATATCACATCAGTACATATAGATTTTCTTGATTGTCTTTAACAGTTATATGGATTACCATTATTTAAGCATTAATCTGTTAATGGACAGATGGGTTGTTTTCTTTTTCTTTTCTTTTTTTGCTATGATAAACAATTTTCCAATGAGTGTGTGTATGTTTACACACTTACCTGATTTCTTCTTTGGATCAAATTCTTACAAGTTAATTTGCTAGACCAAATGATATGCACATTTAAAGTTTGTTATGTATTATAAAATTACCCTCCAGAAAGGCCTGCCACTATTGGATGAGAGTGGACCTCTCACCAAGAATCACAAACACAGGCATTATCTTTTTTTAGTCTTAGCTTATCTGGTAGGTGAAAAACTCTTCCTTATTTAAAAAAAAAAATAGTTTCTTTGATTATTGCTAAGATTTAGTAGCTTTTAACACTCATATTATTAAATGTTTATATGCCATTTATTTTTTGTTAATTGCTTTATTTTCTTCATTTATTAATTGCTCATTCTACCCTTCACTGATTTTTATATTGGTATCTGTTGTGTGAATTCTTTGTACATTAATGATATCCTTTTTCTGTCTCTGTCACATATGTTGCAATTTCATCATCTTTGTTATTTGACTTTTTACTCATGATGTTCTTTGTTAAAAGTTTTATATGGTTATGTCAGTCTTTTATTATGATTTTAGTTTTGGTGTCTTATTGTTATTGTTGTTAATATACAATATGATAGTTAATGTACTTACGTTACCTCAGTATACATTGTTCTGTTACTTGGAATCCTTATCTCTAGAAAAATGTAGAAAATAGATTGTGTATTTTAAATGCCACAAGGATGACAATTCTTCTAACACTATACAAGTTTGAATATGCAGTTCCTATATTTGTTCTACATATTATCCTGTTTTGCTTGCTAGTTTTTTATGCATCATGTTAATATTTCTACATCAATTTAATTCGTCTCTGTTTATTATTTTGTAAATAACATAATGAACAGAGACGAATTAAAGCAATATAAATAATGCTTATATCTGTGTTTTCTCTGTTAGATCATTGTTCTCTCTTTTGATTGTATTTTCTTCAAAATGAAGAATTATGTCTCTTTATATAGGTCTAGCACAGTACCACTTACTTGATAATTATTTTTGATGACAGTTACATAGGTGAAACCCTAGAAATAGACACTCAGGTCCTGGCAGGTTACTTGGCTCCTACAAACTGATTATATATCTTATCAGCAACAGACTTTTGTCATCCTTTCACCAGACTTAACCATTATATTTAAAAGAGAATAGTATAGTGTTACTATGTAATGGATCTACTATGCATATTCTTACTGCTTTAAATTCACTGATCATATAAAAAGAGAAGAATGCACTAGCCTAGTGTTTGATCTTTACCATGTAGATCTAATGTCACGATCAATTGCTTTCAGTATTTTCTTTGAAATCACATAAGGTTCATATGTGCCAAATTTCATAAGGATCACATGATAAGGTCAAGAAATACAAATTCCAAGGCAGAATTTATATGCCCACTTCACATATGACAGTAATACTAAATAACCATATGTTGAATATAATACACTGTATGTAAATGCTATTCTTGAAAGCCATCCAGTCAATAAAACCCAAAATAAATAACACTTTAATAAAACATTTCAAATAAACTGAAAATGGAATATATGGACTCTATGGCATAGAACATCCCTATAAAATTGACATTCAGAGGCCATTAAAACAGAGAGTAAAACAATCATGAAACTAAAGAAAAACTGAATATTTAGAAGTTTTTAAAAAGTTTACTACACTGTATGCCAAGATACAGCAGTTGTTTTTATTTAAAAGGCTATTTTAGTAAAAACAGTGGATTTCTAAGTATTAAAAAGCAAATTCAGTTTGCCATCACCAATAGCCAAAAATGCTTTTTAAAAATACAAATATTAACCATAAAAAGTAAAAATAAAATAGTATTAAACATTAAAAAGTCAAAACACAAAAAGTTCAAGTTTTCATCATAATTGGGGCTATTAAAAGATTGACCAATTTTTATCATTAAAAGTTATAGGAAAGCTACTGAAGTTAACTTCAAAGGCCTAGCAGTAAAAAGTGATTGTAATGTAAGTAAAACTCTGAAATAGATCAAATAGCCATAAGTTGTACTAATCCACTGTATCTTTGAACATATATATGCCTTTTCTTAAGATGACAAGATTGATCTTTATTTAAAATTTGTTTCCAACATCACATTTTAAAAAATATCCTGCTATTAACCTGTTAACAGTAGCTCAGAGTTCAGAAACTTTACCTTCACTCAAAGATGATATGAGTTAAGACTTGAGATTTTTTTTTTTTTCTCTTTGGCCTGGTTGTGGAAAACATAGTTTTGTCATCCCACCTTGTACAGAGGTAGTTTGATACTTCATGTTTTTTGATACAAGTATATGTGTAGTGTATGTGTACAAACAAATGAAACAATAAAGGTTGCATATAATTATTTAACCATATTTTCCTCTCATCAGCTCAAATTCATACTCCAAAATGACATGTCTGTGATGTAATCGATGTTTCTAATTCCAATTTTGTCACTTTAGATCCTGGGAAGACTCTGCCCGAAGTCCTTGATTACTGCACTGTTTGGCTGCAAACAGTGCCTGGAGAAATAGACAGCAAAAGTGGTATTCCACCTTCCCTTGTAACACTACAAATTAAAGACTTTCTTAATGGACCAGGTAAGAAAGTCATAAGTGTGTATACATTTTTTTCATATGACTATTTTAACATGTATTAGGCTCTGTTAGTAATCTTGACATTTCTTGCAAAGAATGAATAGTTCATTTTTTTACCAGAAATATACTTTTTTCAGGCTGCCCATTCTAGAGACCAAAAGGCAAATATAAATATGCATTAAAAATTATCATTAGCCTGACAAAAGTAGTTATCAATTAAAGAATATTTGACTGGAAGGCAAAGTCCCAATATTTTATTACTATCTTTTCTTTTAATTGACTGTATGATCTTAGACATTTGATCTAATCTTCTATACCTTAGTTTTCTTACCTGTATATGAAGAGAATGAAATGGACAGATAGATAGGATAGGACACATGCTATACATACATAAAATAGATTAGATTCAGTGGTTAAGTACGTCTGTCTTAAATGCTTAGGAAAGTGCTTCAGACATAGTATTCAGTTTAATACATATATCAAAACCTATTGAGTACTTATTATGTCCCAGGCACTAAGTACTTTATGTATTCATATAGACCCAAGGAGTAGGGACTGTACTTATCCTTATGTTATGAATAAGGAAGCTAAGACTTAGAAAAGTAAAGTAAATTGTGTAAGGTCTTAGTAACAGAGGAGCCATTCAGAATTAGGTCTTTATGATCCCAAAGACTAGATCTTAACTTCTGTACTATGCTACTTTTAGCACAACTGAAGATTTTTCTTCTCTTCTCCTTATCTTCCTTTGCCTCCTCCTCCTTTTTCCTGCTCTTTTTCTTCTTCCTTCATCTCATGTTATTCTCCCCTCACCTGAATGTGGTCTTAGCTGTTATCTAACAGAAATTACTATTAATACATTTCAGTTTTCCTTTTGTTTTCTACTTGCAGTACTTCATAATGTTAGTCATTAAATATTAGTTTCTTCATTAAGAATTTAAAACAATGTTATACTGTTTTAGGATCTCTAGTAATACTCTGCAAGGCATGAATTTTAATGAAGGAAAAATACCCATATGTAGACCTTGTTGAGTATGTGTGTTGTGGCATGCCAATGCACTTATGATCTGTAACTACAGATGGAGAAGACTAGTAGTGATGTCTGGAGTAAGCTGAGCCTGAAACTGTATACACTGGTCCTTTCACTGGGACTGAGTTCTTCTTCAGTGTATTTCTCCAGTGCTGGGATTATAAAGGTGTAGAAGTATGAAGAACTACTTCTAATCATGACAAATATCTAGATATGGTTTTAAAAACTTGAAGGAAAGCAAGAAACTGATGATGAAGTTTAATAAAGGAGCCATTCAAGTGTCGAAAGAAGCCTTTGGAGTGAGATAATAGATGGATTAGAGAAGTGGTAGTCCTAGTATTTCATTAGTAAGTGTGAGGTATCTTTTATTAAATCCAAGCCACCATTAGTTGTAAGAGAAAACATTCTATGTACACCAAGAAAAAAGAAAAACATTTGCCATTTACACTATGATACAGTGTTTTCTTATTACATCAGTTGCAGGGCACTTCCCTGATTTCAGAGTTGTTCATTTGTGAAAGTCTGAACATGATAGACTAAGGTAAGAACATATGATTAGTTCGTGGAGGAATGACAAGGAAACTTGGATTTACCTCTTATTTTTCAGTTTTAGTTTCAGGTTTCCTTTGTTTTTATGCACTGTCGCTCACTTTGTCTAGAACATTCTCTTACAGTTTACATTTGATTGATTTGTCTGTAAACGGGATAGGATTTGCTAGTTGATGGTAAATTGTGTACCACATTTTCAAGGCAACTAAATAAATTGAATTTTAAGAGAAATGCCAATGAATGAATGAGAAATTGGGTATTTTTAATCCTAGCATTTAATGTGACTAGTAGAAATATGATTTTTAAGTAGTTGTACTTTTGTGTTTCTCAAGATTCATTATTTTCAAAATTGGGAATTAGATACATACCATTTCTGATTTTATGTCCATTTGATAATAGTGATAATATATTTGGAGATTTGAACTTTAAAGTAAATGAATTGAAACAGTTATTTTATAGCAGTGGTTCTTTTTTTTTTTTTAATTAATTTTTTCCAGCATATTATGGGTCTTATAGCAGTGATTCTTAAACTTGAATCTGCATTTGAAGCCTCTCTGGGGAGTTTGTTAAAATGCAAATAGTGATTTAATAGTTCTAGTAGGTAGGTCTTAAAAGTCTACATGTCTAAGAAGCTCCCAGGTGAAGTGGATGCTATTTGTCTAGCTTTTGTAGTAAGTTTTATATGACTCTGAATAAAATTCTTTTTAAAAATAGAACTATCATATATGAATTTTTAAAAGCCATTAGTCACAGTTTTTGAGGGCCAAACTACAGATATTTGGGGGCATAGGAGAGGGGAATGACAACAAAGAAAGGTGAATGGTTTTTAGAATGGTGCTTTTTCATGAAAAATAAAATGTAATTCCAATAAACGAATTAAGTTCCTGAAAGTATAAAACATTTTAACCAAAGGTACTTTTATGATCTTTTTATTTGAGGAAAGTTTAGTTTGAATAATATAGCAACTGTATGGAATTTCTGTTAAAACAATAACCTAACAGCCTTGAACTACTCCAGAATTTATCTTAGACAAAAATTTTCTTACTGTGATCAGTTGTCATTTAAATTAAATACATAGATGTTATTTTATAGAGTAAGTATATTCTCTCGCTACGCAGCGAGATTGCCAAATTATATTAATTTAGAAATCAAAAAGCTATAGCAAAGAGTAAGACTTGTACACCACTAGTTAAATGGGAGTAACAGGGCACATTAAAACATCTTTTGCCATATGAATATATTATTTTATAGATTTTTGACAACTCAAAAAATTATATTTTTTCCATATTTTGGGTAATAGGATACTAAGAGGAATATCATTTATGTTGAGACTGAGGAAACAAACTTCAGCTTTATAATGTTTCCCATTACCATTCCTATTCCTTGAAAAATAAGCATTACAAATAATAATAAAAGCATTAAAAATAATACTTCTAATTTTTATGTAATGCTATCATTGTGTTATCATTCACAACTTTTGAATTAGCCTTTCAGAGTTATTTTTCAGGGATTTTTTTCACTAAACAAGATGATACAAATGTTGCTCTTTCACATTTGTTTTTGGAAAAATAATTCAGAGTTCGTGAGTATTCCCTTATTCCCTCTGTTCACGTAATAATACCTTAGAGCAAATGGTAGGTCCCAACTTCTACATCAAAAACCTCCTTCAAAGCTCTCCCAACCCCCACCTTTTTCCTTCAGAGGCAGCAATTGTACCCATTAGCAAGGTCACTGGCTTGGAGAAACCTGGAAAACAGCAGCTACCAGAAACCCACTAGAATAATATCTCCAGCAGGTGATAGATTAGTTGGAACAAATTGGAACCATTGCAGTTCAGCAATCCTGGTTTCTTTCAAGCTGTTTTTAAAATGTCGTCATTTTAATACACAATCTAAGCCCTGCGGAACAGTCCACAGCAGGTTAATTTGAATCATATGATGTGTCACTGCCCTCAGCTGACATGAGCTCTATTCCATGTGTGAAGCCATAATAAATCCATTCCCAACCGAGGAAAATTCCCCGTGAGAAGGTGAACTAATCCAGGCCTCACACTGGCATGCTAGCCCTCCATAATTGAAAGCAGGGCCACCTGTTCCCAGCACAGTTAGCCTATAGAGAAAAAACTAACATTAGATCAGATACTTCTTATATTGAAAAATCATTCATACTTCTTGCAAATTCAAATTCAGCTGTGAAGTGTTTGGTATGACATTATACAGAAATGTAGGAATGTGCCCACTTGATCCCATTTTAAAAGTTTTGTTAACCATAAGATTTCTTAACTTTGAAATGAGATTTTTTTTTTTAATTTAATGAGAACTGACACGTGAGAAGAACTTGTGAGGTTGCAGATTTTTCTAATTAACTCAGGGTCATTTACAAAAACATTTGAGCTCCCTGGTATTTTTTTCATTTTTCTTTTTCAGACAAATTTTTGAACCACTGTCATTGTAGCCATGAAATGACATTTAAACGACAACAAAAAACAGAAGTAACAAATTGGAAGAACATTTTCAAGTCATTTATATTTTATTTTAAATTATTGATTAGTATGCCCCATTCATCATATAATTTAAATAACATAGTTATATAAACACAAAGTTATGAATGTAATTTCATATTTCTTTTAGTTTAGTATATACATGGTATCAGTATTTGAAATACATAGCTACTGATGTCTTTCTCCTAATAAAACCACTTCTTTAGTCTCCTCCTGTTTAACCTGTTCATTAATTTACCTATGTAGTTTTCAGTTTTTCTGATTTCATTCTAGCTCTGGATTGGTTTCATCTCTGTTTTTTCTGATTTTTGTTTAAAAACTCTGTTTGACTTGAATCGGTTACAGTCCTATTTTGAATACAGTTTCTTCTTATATTTTATGGATTAATTAGTGTTTTAGAGATTACCATGATTTCATTTTTACTTTAATTCTTAAACATCCTAAACTATTGCATTTCCACAAACCTTTGATTTGAATGAAAGTGTGTACTTAAGTGCTGTGAAATATTAAAAGAGTTCTCAGGTACCATAACACACCATTTAAATAGGTTTATTTATATGAATGTAAAGTAGAAAGTTTAAGTATTTTTGAAATGTTTCTACTTTCTTGGTGAATTCTGCTTTTATCTTATTGTTGACTTTATTACTCAGTGGGGATTAATTCAGACATATCTTGAAGGTGACTGATTCGGGGGGATTAAGATATCTAAAAAAGATGAAACAAATAGTCTCCTGACACTTTCTGAGTAGAAAATGAAAAATAAGTATTATGATTTTTTAATTTAAAATGTTTTTTATTTTTTTCTTTCTTTTTTTTATTTATTTTTATTTTTTTATTACCTCATATTATGGAGGTATAAATATTATTAGGGTTACATATCTTGCCCCTGCCCCTTCTCCCTCACCCCACTATGCCAGAGCTTCTAGTGTGTCCAGCCTCCAGGTATGCACTGCACCCACTGTGTAAGTACATACCCTTCCCCTCCTCCGCCCTTCCACCTGCCCACTTCCCAATTACAGATTTTTTTTCAGACATTTTGGTTACAATGTATATCTTTGCCTCTCCCTAAAAAGGGATAGAGGTAATCCCTTATCTCTCCACAATGCTCACTATTTCCTTAAGATGTGAGTCTCCTCCCCTAACTCCCTGTTGAACACTACCGTTTGGGGGGCACCATAGTTTTAGTCAGTCAGTACCAATTTGATGGTGAGTAGATGTGTAGCCCATTTTCCAGATCTTGTGTCGTCTTGCTTTGTATTACGGGCTTAAGCTTAATTCAGGATAGCATAAACGGTGCTAGCTCACTGTCCTTTTTTGGAAAAATGTTTTTTCTATTGCAAATTTCAAATGGATTTTTATCTATTTCCAGCTTTGAGGTATAATTGACAAAAACGATATAAATTTAAGGTATACAGTGCGATGTTTTGATATATGTATCATTGTGAAATGATTACCACAATCAAGCTAATTAACATATCTATTACCTCACATAGTTACAGATTTTTATTTGTGGTAAAACATTAAGATCTACTCTAGCAAATTTCAAGTATATAATACAGTATTATTAACTATAATCATAATGCTGCATTAGATTGCTAGAGCTTATTCATCCTGAATAACTGAAACTTTGTATTCTCTGACTTCTTATTTCTCCCAGTCCCTGGCAACCACCACTCTAATGTCTGCTTTTATGAGTTTGACTTTTGTAGATTCCTCATATAAATGAGCTCATGCAGTATCTGTTTTTGTCTGTGTCTTTTTGTCTTTCTTCTTCTTCTTCTTCTTCTTCTTCCTTCTTTCTTCTTTCTTCTTTCTTCTTTCTTCTTCTTCTTTCTTCCACTCTGAGGCTGGGCTAGAGTGCATTAGCGTTATCATAGCTCACTGCAACTTCAAACTCCTGGGCTTGAGTGATCCGCCTGCCTCAGCCTCCCAAACAGCTAGGACTACAGGTGCATGCCACCACTCCTGGATAATTTTCTATTTTTTTGTAGAGACAGGGTCTCATTCTTGGTCAGGCTGACCTCAAACTCCAGGCCTCAAAGCAGTCCTCCTACCTGAGCCTCCCAATTTGCTGATATTACATGTGTGAGCCACCATGCCCAGCCTATTTGTCTTTTTTTGTCTGGCTCATTTCACTTAGAATAATGTCTTCCAGGTTCATCTATATTGTTGAAGATGGAAGGAATTCCATTTTTTTAAAAACTGAATAGTATTCCATTGTGATTATATACTACATTTTCTTTATCTGTTGATGAACACTCAGGTTGATTCTATCTCTTGGGTATTGTGAATTATACTGCAGTAAACATGGAGTTCCATATATCTCTTTTTTTTTTTTTGAGACAGAGTCTCACTTCATTGCCCAGGCTAGAGTGAGTGCCGTGGCGTCAGCCTAGCTCACAGCAACCTCAAACTTCTGGGCTCAAGCAATCCTGCTGCCTCAGCCTCCCAAGTAGCTGGGACTACAGGCATGCGCCACCATGCCCGGCTAATTTTTTCTCTATATATATTAGTTGGCCAATTAATTTCTTTCTATTTATAGTAGAGATGGGGTCTCGCTCTTGCTCAGGCTGGTCTCAAACTCCTGAGCTCAAAGGATCCGCCCACCTCAGCCTCCCAGAGAGCTAGGATTACAGGCTTAAGCCACCGCGCCTGGCCCATATATCTCTTTGACATATTGATTTCATCTCCTTTGGATCTGTACCCAGTAGTGGGATTGCTGGATCATGTGGTAGTTCTACTTTTAATTTATTTTTAATTTAATTTTAATTTAATTTATTATACTGTTTTCCATAATGGCTATACTAATTTACATTCCTATCAACAGTATGCAGGAGTTCTCTATTTTCCACATCCTTTCCAATATTTACTATCTTTTCTCTCTTTGATAGTAGCCATTCTAACAGAAATAAGGTGATAGTTTATGGTTTTGATTTGTATTTCCCTGATGACTAGTTATGTTGAGCACTTTTTCATATACCTGTTGGCCATTTATGTGTCTTCTTTGAAAAATGTCTATTTAAGTCTTTTGCCATTTTTTAATTGGGTTATTTGTTTTCTTGCTATTGAGTTATTTGAGTATCTTACGTATTTTAGATAGTAATCTCTTATCAGATCTATAGTTTGCAGATATTTTCTTCCATTCTATAGGTTTTCTCTTCATTTTGTTGGTTGTTTCCTTTGCTGGTAGAAGCTTATTAGCTTGTTATAGTACTGTTTGTCAATTTTTGCTTTTGGTGCCTATTCTTTTGATGTCACATCCAGAAAATCATTACCTAGACCAATGTCGTGAAGCTTTTCCCCTGTGTTTTCTTCTAGTAGTTTCATAGTTTGGGGGCGACATTTAAGTCTTTAATCCATTTTGAGTTGATTTTGCTATGTGGTGATTTTGCTGTGTTAGACAAGGTTCTAATTTCATTCTTTTGCAGGTGGCTGTCCAATTTTCCCAACACTATTTATTGAAGAGATTGTCCTTTCCCATTGTGTGCTCTTGTCATCTTTGTTGAAAACAAATTGGCTATTAATATGTGGATTTATTTCTGGACTATCTATTATGTACCGTTGTTCTGTGTGTCTGTTTTTATGCCTGTACTATGCTGCTTTGGTTATTATAACTTTGTAGTATATTTTGAAGTCGGTTAGTGTGAGGTCTCCAGTTTTGTTCCTTTTGCTTAAGATTGCTTTGGCTATTCAGGGTCTTTTATAGTTCCATATGAATTTTATAATTCTTTTTTGTATTTCTGTGAAGCATGTTCTTGGTATTTTGATAGGAATTATAACGAAGCTGTAGATCAATAGCATGGACATTTGGCTAGTACAGACATGTTAATAGTCTTCTAATTCATGAACGTGGGATATCTTTCCATTTATTTATGATTTCTTTAATTTCTCTCATCAGTGTTTTATAGTTTTCAGTGTAGAGCTCTTTTACTTATTGGTTAAATTTATTCATTTACTCCTAAGTTTATTCCTATTTCTTTTTTTCTTCTTTTTTTTTCTTCTTTCTTTTCTTATTTCTTTCTCTTGCGTAATTGCTCTGCCTAAGACTTCCAATAGTACTGTGTTGAATAAGAGTGGTAAGAATGGACATCCTTATCTTGTTCTAGATCTTAGAGGAAAAGCTTTCAACTTTTTCCATTCCGTATGATATTAGCTGTGGGTTTGTGATATATGGCCTTTATTACGTTGAGATACATTCCTTCTATGCCTAATTTGTTGAGAGTTTTTATCATGAAGGCTTGTTGAATTTTGTCAAATGCTTTTTCTGCATTCATCTATCAAAATGATGATATGGTTTTTGTCCTTCATTCTGTTATGATGTATCACATTTATTGATTTGTGTATGTTGAACCATTCTTGCATGCCTGGGATGAAATTCCACTTGATCATGGTTAGTGATCTTTTTAATGTACTGTTGAATTTTGTTTGCTAGTATTTTGTTGAGGATTTTCTATTTATATTCTTCAGGGATACTGACCTGACATTTTCTTTGTTGTATTTTTGTCAGATTTGGGGATCCAGGGTAATGCTAGCCTCATAAAATAAGTTTGAAAGTGTTCTCTTCAGGTTTTTGGAAGAGTTTGAGAAGAATTGGCATGAGTTCTTTAAGTGTTTGGTAGGCCAGACTATTCTTTTCTTTTTTTGTTTGTTTGTTTGTTTGTTTGTTTTTGAGACAGAGTCTCACTCTGTTTGCCCACGCTAGAGTGCAGTGGCACCATCCTAGCCTCACCGCAACTTCAAACTGCTTGGCTCAAGCAGTCCTCCTGTCTCAGCCTCCCAAGTAGCTGGAACTACAGGCATGTGCCACCACGCCCAGCTATTTTTTTTTTATTTTTTGTAGAGATGAGGCCTTGCTCTTGCTCAGGCTGGTCTCAAACTCCTGGCCTCAAGTAATCTTCCTGCCTTAGCCTCCAAAAGTGCTAGGATTACAGGTGTGAGCCACCATAGCCAGCCCCAAACTAATTTTTTTAATAAGCTTTTTTATTTTATTCAAATGACAATCCAGTTTTAATTATATAACTTTTCACCATAGACTCAATAAGCCATACTATTTTCTTTCTAGCACTGTATAATGAAGGAACTTTAAATCTTTGAAGATCTAGCTGACAGTAATGCCTCCAGGGTACTACACCTCTCAGCTACTTGACTAAGTAACAAGACCCAAAGAGTCACAGAAACTGCTTCTAGGGATGGCAAGATGAGGTCTTGCTCTGTCACCCAGGCTGAAGTGCAGTTGTATAATCATAGCTCACTGCAACCTTTTTAACTCCTGTGATCCTTTACTGAAGTGATCCTTCCAGCTCAGCTTCTCGAGTAGCTGGGACTAAGGCATGTACCACCATGCCCAGCTAATTTCATTTTATTTTTGTAGAGATGGGTCTCACTATGTTGCCCAGACAGGTCTCAAACTCCTAGCCTCAAGCAATCCTCCTGCCTTAGCCTCCCCAGAGTGCTGGGATTACCAGCATGAGCCACAGCACCTGGCCTATTTAGATTTTTTTATTTCTTTATGTGATCTAATTTTGTTGAGATTCTTTCCTTTACAAAAGAGAATAAGAGTAATTGGGGATATCTTTCTAGGAACATGGACTAGGCTAAAGTTAAAAAGAAAAAGAACATTATCAGGCTGCTTCTAATTCTAACATTCCAACTTTCTGCCTGGAAACAGCTCTTTTTTTCATACATTTATTTCTTCTTAATTACAGTTTATGTTCAATGCAAATCAGTTCCATAACTTGAGAAGTTACTATGAGTCAAACGATAAATACAGAAATACAATATAATCCAAAATAGATGTACAGTATTCAGTTATAACGCAAAATGGAGTGTTCATTCACACACAGTAGCTTCAGACCTGTTTGATCTGGTTGTTCCTGGGTAGGTTCTAAAGATGGGGAAAAAAATGACTTTGGTCATCAAAACTACTGTGGCCATATTAGATACTAGAACATCAAAGTATCAGTGTGTGACTATGTGAACAAAAGACTTTGGGGATTGTATATTTTTACAAGTTTTCTGTATGTTGAGGTAGCTATAAAGGATTTATTGGCCAGGCATGGTGGCTCACGCCTGTAATCCTAGCACTCTAGGAGGCCAAGGTGGGAGGATCTCTCAAGGTCAGGAGTTCGAACCCAGCCTGAGCAACAGCGAGACTCCGTCTCTACTAAAAATAGAAAGAAATTAATTGACCAAGTAAAATATATACAGAAAAAATTAGCCAAGCATGGTGGTGCATGCCTGTAGTCCCAGCTACTCGGGAGGCTGACATAGAAGGATTGCTTGAGCCCAGGAGTTTGAGGTTGCTGTGAGCTAGACTGACACCACGACACTCTAGCCCGGGCAACAGAGTGAGACTCTGTCTCAAAAAAAGAGAAAAGATTTATTGCAGAATTAAGCCCACTTTTAGGCTTAGGAACAGGTTCTAATTATCTAAAAATATTGACTAGTAACAAAAAGTGTTTCAAATGTGGCTATTCTGAGCCATAGTTTTGGGAGTTTTTTAAAAGTATTTGCAAAAAGAGTATAAAAGTTTTTGTGGACTTAATGCAAGTTAGCTTCCAGTCTTCACTTTCCAAATACTTGATTTACAGTTTTAGTTCCTTCACATTTTTGCCTTTTTAATTTCAAGATTTGTAATTTTACCTTCAAAACAGATCATTTTTTAAGTTGTGAAAAGTACTCAACATATGCAGTAATAAAAAGCACTTTGAAATTAATTGAGGTCAGTGCCATTCTACTCTTTGGAATCAATTTAGCTAAATTAATCTAGTGCTCTGTTGAATGAATATTGGTATTGGGAAATCCCTACCATTTGACTCTTTAAGGATAAGCCTCAGAGAATGACAACAACAAAAAAAAGAGTTCAATTCCCAAGAGAACAGTTATAGTTTACAATGTAAAACTTCATTTAGAGTATATTGGCAATTAAATTAGTATTGCTGAAACAATACATTAAAGATTTACACTAAGAAGTGGAAGTTCCTTATAATGTACATATAAATAAAATCATGAAAGCTTTTTATATTGCATGTTTTATGACCTTATAGAATTAATGAACCAAATGAAAACTGAATCTCTATTCTACATCACATCCTTTATTTCTAGACAAGATAAAATCTATTCTTATTTTCAAGATAGTTTTAAGTGTTCATATTTCTTAAGCCCCATTCGAGGAAGTTATATCTTGACTAATTTTGGATGTTGCCTCTCTTCATCTTGCACATGAAATTCCAGAAGATTTAATATTGACATTCATCATCTAGTCAAACCCTTCAGAACATGTTCTTCAAACCAGTCAAATTTGGGATTCTCAACATTTTTTGTGTCAATAAAAGAAGATGTGGAATTACTAGATTTGATGAGGGCCTATGTTTTCCTTGTCATGTTGGACTTCTAGATGCCATTTGGATTGGGTTTAGAAAATAGGGAAGTATGTATGTCTCTTGGCCTGCATCGTTTGCCAGTAAAGATGTAGAAGAGATGCAGACTACAAAGGAGACTAGCTGTTGACTGCGGGTCACTGCCAGCTGCCATGGTGGTAGCATTAGCTGGATTTGGGGCAACTGAGGAACTTTGAGAGGAGTTACTTGAAAGTGTTACAATAATTGTTTGATTTGAATAAATCTGTGTAATTGGGAACAGTGCCAGAAGCAGCAGCCCCAGCCCGAGCCTGGCCATCATCACTCTGCCCATGTCCCCTCCATAACACATCTCACAGGATGCTGGGTGCATGGAGAACCACTAGCTCTATGCAGTCATGGGGAGGTCAACAGGTCTTTTTCCGCCTGACTCTGTTACCCTCTTCCTTCCCAAGGACACAGTTGTGGGCCTTCCTCTTGGTACAATAGCCTCAGCTATCTCTTTTATGCTACTCCCAAATGCCTAGCTCTAGTTTTAATTTATTATCTAACTCCAAGACTATTTCTTCATCTACCTGTTAGATATGTTTTGTCATTTAAACATGTTCATGTTAAATTAAGCCATTCTTTTCTCTCCTTTCTTTTTATTCACTCCTTCCCTTAGTATAGTCTTTAAATTTCTTTACAACTGCTAGAGATAGCAACATTATTCCAGTCATGTCCTCTCACAATTTTATTACCATTTTGGGGTCATCCTTCTTTTTTTTTATTTGTATAAATTTAAGGAGTTATAAGTACATTTTTGTTACATGGATATATCACACAGTGGTGAAGTCAGAGCTTTAGTGTGTCCATCACCCAAATAATGTGCATTGTACCCATTAAGTAATTTCTCATTCCCCACCTTTTCCCACCCTCTCTAGTTTCTAATGTTTGTCATTCCACATTTGGTCCATGCATACACATTAAGTAGCTCCCACTTATAAGTAAAAACGTGTGGTATTTGGCTTTATGTTCCTGAGTTGTTTCACTTAAGATAATGGCCTCCAGTTCCATCTATGTCCCTACAAAAGACATGATTTCATTCTTTTTATGGCTGAATAGTATTCTACTCTGTATATATACCACATTTTCTTTAACCAGTCATCCATTGATAGACACTTGGGTTGATTTCACATCTCTGCTATTGTAAATGGGAATAAACATAAAACTGCAGGTATCTTTTTGACATAATGATTTCTTTTCCTTTGGATAGATACCCAGTAATGGGATTACTGGATTGAATGGTAGTTCTATCTTTAGTTCTTTCAAGAATCTCCATTCCATTTTCCATAGAGATTATAATAATTTACATTCCTACCAACAGTGTATAAGCATTCCCTTTACCCCACAGCCTCACCAATATCTTTTATTTTTTGACTTTTTAACAATAGCCATTCTGACTGGGATAAATTGATATCTTATTGTGGTTTTAATTTGCATTTCTCTGATGATTGGTGATGTTGAGCATTTTTTCATATCTTTGTTGGCCATTTGTATGTCTTCTTTTGAAAAATGTCTGTTTGTGTCCTCTGCCCATTTTTTAATGAGGTTATTTGTTTTTGTTATTGTTGTTGAGTTGTTTGAGTTCCTTGAAAATTCTAGATATCAGTCCCATGTCACTTGCATAGTTTGCAAATATTTTTTCCCATTCTGCAGATTGTTAGTTCACTTGGTTCATTATTTTTTTGCTGCACAGAATCTTTTTTGTTTAATTAAGTCCCTTTTGTCTATTTTTGTTTTTGTTGCTTGTGCTTTTGAAATCTTAGCCATGAATTCTTTGCTTAGACCAACATCCAGAAGAGTTTTTTCTGGGTTTTCTTCTAATATTTTTATAGTTTGAGGTCTTCTAATATTTTATAGTTTGAGATCTTAAGTTTGTAATCTATCTTGAGTTGATTTTTGTATGTGTATATGAGATAGGGAGCCTAGTTTTATTCTTCTTCATATGGTGATCCAATTTTCTCAGCACCATTTATTGAAAAGGTTGTCCTTTCCCCAGTATACGTTTTGTCACCTTTGTCAAAGATCAGTTAGCTATAGACATGTGGCCTTATTTCTGGGTTCTCTCTTCTGTTCCATTGATCTATATGTCTGTTTTTATACCAGTACCATGCTATTTTGGTTACTAGGCTTTGTAATATAATTTGAAGTCAGGTAATATGATGGCTCTACCTTTGTTCTTCTGGCTTAGAATTGCTTTGATTATTGGGTTCTTTTTTGGTTCCATATGAATTTTAGGATTGTTTTTTCTAATTTTCTAATTCTATGAAAAGTGACATTGGTATTTTGGTAGGGATCATGTTGAATCTGTAGATTGCTTTGGGCAGTATGGTCATTTTAATGACATTAATTTTAATGATATTAATTTTTTCAATCCATGAGCATGACATGTTTTCCCATTTGTTTGCATCACCTACAATTTCTTTCATCATCGTTTTGTTAATTTTTCTTATAGAGATCTTTTACCTCCAAGCAAGAGAAAAGAATAAAATGTGTCTAAGTGGAAAAGAGGAAGTCAAATTATCTCTGCTGATGACATGATCTTTTATCTAGAAAACACTAAAGGCTTCACCAAAACCCTCTTAGATTTGACAAAAGAATTCAGTAAAGTTTCAGGACACAAAATAAACATGCAAAAATCAGTAGCATTTCTATACTCTAAAAATAATCAAGCTGAGAACCAAGTCAAGAAGGTAATCTCATTTATAATAACTGCCCCCAAAAAAGTATATATTTAATCCTTATTTTTATTTCAAGTCATTTTACTTTTTTCTTTGCAATAATCATTCATTATGCTTGCTATCTCCCTGGTATAGGTTTATGCCTTGATTACTTCCTCATTCTTTTTATTGGTAGCACTAACTTCAGATTTTCCTTTTGCTCAATAATCCTGTCCCCTATACTCTTGCTAGAATAGCTTCATCTGCCAAACTTATTTGAATCTTCACTACCCACATCCCTCAGTTGATCAAGTCAAAACTCTCCCAAGCTCCTCACCCTCTGTGCCCCTGTCCACTATATTTCTTACATTGGTATTTGACTTAATATGATTCAGATTTGTTTCTAAGCAAGACTGTTTTGTAAGAGGTTTTCTGTTATTCCTTCAAGAGACATAGAGTGTCTGAAATCTTTGTTTTTGTAATGTTAGTGGCCATTGATACTCAATGCTTAAATTCACTGAGGTTGTAAACAGTAGTATTATAATTCTAGCATTCCTTTTTTACATATTATCTGGCATACTTCTGTAAGGAGAAACATTCCTTCATCTACTACTTGGTTATTCGGTAGTTATTGTTCATTCAACAAGGCAGGATAAATGCTTAATTCTTTCCCTTTATTTACCCATTTTCAAAGGTAAGTTGGTTTTCTAGTGTATTCCAGGGGTGGCCAATTAGTTGATATTGTTTGGGATTATTTTGAACTCACTGTTTTGAATGATTCTCAGGTTGTCTCATCATTGTCAGTGTTAGTCTCTGTAAATCCAATTCTTTATGTTTTTAATCTTATTGTTCTCTCACTCTGGAATTCTTGCACCCTTTTCCTTTGCCTATCCTAATTCTGAGCTGCCATTAGGTTTAGCCTATGTTCCATTTCCTTCAGTAATCTTTTTACTTTCATTTCTGTTCACTCTGATCTCTGAGTGATCTCTCCTTTTTTCATAATCAGCTTAATAATATCATTTTCACTAAATTTACCTGAAAACAATGTTTGGCCATTTCCAAAAATCATATACACTGTCTCCAAGATGAGTATATTCCACCATTGAAAACTAGCAAAACAAGCATAGAGAAAATGACATAGGCACCAACAAAGCTGCCAAAATTATTGGAGCAGTAGAATGTAGTTATCCTCCTAAATTTACTGCTTACAGAGAGAGAAGCTTATTTTGATGAGTCCAGTTCAGTACATTCATTTTAAATAACCAATACAATTACTCTATAATTAGAACTTTTATGTTGTGATTTTAGGGGAGGCAATGCAGTCAACAAGTCAATACTTAATCATAAAAATATGTGCCTGAGTAATTTTGCTGGTGATGATGATGCCCAGATCCCAATAATAAGCACTATGAATTTTTGCTGGCTTACCTAGGTCAAAGACCTGTGTCAGTCCCTATCTTTGTGCCTGCTGTTAGTACATAAGACAGCATATACTCACTTCTACTTGGTATACCATCATTAATTAAAGCACTCATTTATGCTACCACTAAGGGCTTTATACTTCACACTTTGAGTGAAACACAATCTCATTGTCATGACAGCTTTCCCAGT
Organism: Mirza zaza; assembly: GCA_008750895.1. Classification (NCBI taxonomy): domain Eukaryota; kingdom Metazoa; phylum Chordata; class Mammalia; order Primates; family Cheirogaleidae; genus Mirza; species Mirza zaza. Next base: position 8,455 of record VSMD01091188.1, on the reverse strand, counting down.
TTTCTAGCTCTAATACCTCTAAATACTTCATCTCCACTGTCCACTGTCATCATGAATACCTTTACTTGGACACTGTAACAAAAATGTGAATTTGAATTGCTAAATCAGAGGAAAAAATGTACAATGACCTAGTAATAAAAATATTTCTTACTCAAGTTATTATAGTCCATAAAGTCAAGCTCGATTATACATTTATTAGTTTTGTGTTTTGCATTTACCTCTGTAAGGTGGGGAATAAAAACATCATCATTCCTGTGTCTGTACATAGCCACCCCCTGTATGCAGTGAATGTTTTCCTAGTAAGCCTTGCTTATCTAAAAAACTTTTTGTCTTTTGCAAATAAAATTCCAACGGAAGAAACACTTAACAAAGAAGTTTTTTTCAGAAATGTTATGATTTGAATATAACAAGCCATATTGAATCCATTGGGTTTTGTAATAGATTTCATAATACATCATAAATGTAAGTAATATGATGACTAATGGGTCAAGTAAAGTTGGAACATTTTATATGAGAAAAGAGCTGGAACACTTTTCAGGAAACTTTTTCAGTTGATATTTGGTCCCCCACAAGGTGTGCATTAACATAAAGTTAGAGGAATCACCTCTGGGACTTGAATTTCCTCTCTGATTTCATTATTACAATAAGATTCTTTTCCTTTAACTATTAAGTCATCTTCTAGGGTGATAGGAGCATAAAATAAGTGTAATTTATTTGTATTTGTCAAATCTTTTAACTTAATAGTCATTCTATTATCCTGTTTCCTGGTAGCTGTTCAGAAAGTTTTGAAGGGTAATTAGAATCTAATAATTGACAGGCATGGGTTTACTTGGTAACTTAAAGATACAAAATATGTTTTGGGGATGGTGACAAAATAGATCTGGCAGAGAAGTAGATGACTCAGGTGAGAGATTCTCTATTACTACATATTCCTAAAATCAAAACATTGAAAATAATCCATTTATTAAAGTTCAGTAAGGAGTATGAAAAAATTCTAATCTCTTATACATAAGAATCTGATAATAATTAGAATGAAATTTACATTAACAATCTCTGCCTGGTTCTTTATCAAGCTGTATTTTCAGTTCCTGTATCACATTATTCTATATAACTATAACTCCTGCTGCGTCTTTGTTAAATAAAATTTTTCTAGTCCACTTCCTCAATGTTTTTATCTTAATGAGTTTAATATTTTTAACAATTTTTTAAAAAGATAAAAAACAACAAAATGTCGATTGTTCAATTTTTTTGTTTAAAAATGCCAAATTTGTTGCATAATTTTTCCCATTTGTAAAAATAACCTTCCTGTCATTATGAGACTAAAAATATTTGTAATGAAGGCACTAATGTTCTACCAAAAAAAGTATCTAGCTAGTTCAAGGAAGTGAAAATCTGGAGACACACATGCTCATGTACTTTATGCATTAATAAAGAGAGCTATTTCATTTGTGGTGCTTCTCATTCTGATGTGTACTTCTTGTCTCTTGGTGGACCTGGCAATTTTAAAAGGAATACCTAGTATTACAATATGGCCTCATTTAAACTCTGCATTTTTGTTCTTGGCCATATGACCTTTCTGACTTGCCCATTGGGACTTCCCTCACACATAGAACAGAATGTGTTTTCCGAGGAATGTGGCTCAGTACTCTCTCTTTAGATAGTGGGGCTGGAGTGAGAGACTCTGTGGCCCACTGGACAGCCCTGGTGCAGAGGTTGCATTGTATGCAAACAAACATAAAAAAAAATTTTTGAAAAGTGAATTATTTAAATGTTTTAACTAATAATTTATTTTTTATTAAAATTAACATTGTAGCCATTTGGGCTATAAAAAGCTCTGCTCAATTTTCAAACTTTCTAAAAAATTTCATCAGCTGCTACTCAGTGAGCATTTGTAATCCCAAATTTAAGACCATCTAAACAATGAAGTTTTGATACATAAATAGCTGTTTTGACATGACCTTATAGGAAAAATACACCAAATGTCCGAGTAAGTAACCCTCCTCTACCAAAACACTGGTCTGAGAAAGGGACATCTAGAAACCAGCACCACAAAAAGTTAACATTAAAAATTCACTGTTTAAACTCACAAAACAAATGTATAAGAAATTTAAATAATTAAACTTATGAATGATTTTTAAATCATTCTGTGTCATTTATTCTGGTGAAGTCATTAAAGTTTAAAACCACACTGAGACTTTTAGGACAAACTATGAGAAATGGAGATCCAAGATATTGCTTCAGATTTTCTTGTTCCTAAAGTATTTTGAGTCTTGACTAATTGTTATATGAGCACTAGTGATCTAATAGAGGTTTATGAGTCTTACAAAATAAAACAAGACAGACAACTGTAATAATTACATATTTGCCAGCTCCATTTTGAGGTATCATATTTGTATTGAATAAATATGGTAGGCTGTCCCTTTATGTTGCCTTGGGAAATGGATCTTTTTGATTTTAGAATAGAAAAGTTATATTTGCTAGAATAAAGTCAATAATGTAACTCAAACAGATTCACAGCTGAAATTCACCAATATCATTGATGGTTAGTATACATTTCTTTTTCTGAATTATTATAATTTAAACTCTAATGAGAAGGAATTTTCTTCTAAAAATTATCATGAGCAAAGTTATTTGTAAAAATATACTAATTCTCTTGATTAGACTACTTTGAATCATGCCAAATTGACCCATGCTTTTGAGTTTTGCTGGCACTGACTCTAGGTGTTAGATTAAAGTTCCTAATTTTCATCTGTACAAGTTTTGAAATTAGTAAGATCAGGAATAGTCTATGGCTTTCCTAACATTTAGGAATAGCATTCCTATTTCTCACCTTCTGCAGAAGGGCCACTCCGATCTCACAGTTAAAGGGCTCAGTATAAATGCTATGCATTTTTGTTGGAGGGCCTGTGGAGAATGGAAAGTAAACATGAAAAACTTGTGAGCTTGCCCTATGTATAAGAGCCATGGGCACATTCAAGACCTTTAGCTTTTTGAGAAACGGAAAGCTAAATAATAATGAAAATGGAGCGGGAAAAACTAATGAAAAATAAATAAATAAATTTATTTAAAATAAAATAAAATTTTATTTTATTTCATTATTTAAAAAATGAAATGGAGTGGGAAAAACTATTCTGTCACCTATATGACAAAGTCATTAAACTAATCTTTTAATAATTTTTTAAATTGATGTGCAATAAAATTAACTGTTTTGATATACAGTTATATGAATTTTAACACATGTATAGGTTCATATAACCACCAGCACAGTCAAAATTGTCTTAGTCCATCTCATGTTGCTACAGAGGAATTCCTGAGGCTGAGTAATTTAAAAGCAAAAAAGGTTTATTGGCTCACAATTCCAGATGGCTGGAAAGTTAAAGATTGGGCATTTGCATCTGTTGAGGGCCTTAGGTTGCTTCTTCTCCTGGCAGAAGGTTAAGGGAAGCTGGTGTGTGCAGAGATCATATGGTGAGAGAGGAAATGAGAAGGGCCAGGTGCCAAGCTCTTTTTTAACAGTTAGCTCTCCTGGGAACTAATAGAGAGAGAATTCACCCCTGAGGGAGGGGCATTAATCTATTCATGTGGGATCTGCCCCCATGACCCAGACACCTCCCTACTAGGCCCCACTGTGCAACACTGCCGCACTGGGCGTTAAATTTCAATGTGAGATTTGATGGGGACAAACAAACCATATCTAAACCACAGCAAGGATATAGAACAGTTCCATCATCCCAGAAACTCCTTCCTGCTACTCCTTTATAGTCATACCTTCCCCCAAACCCTGACCCCTGATAACCATTGTCCTCCATCGAGTTAGGGGTTTTTTGTTTGTTTGTTTTGCCTTTTTGAGAATGTCATACAAATAGAATCATGTAGCAAGTAACTTTTTGAGAGAGCGTTTTTCACTCACATACTGCCTTTAAGATTTATCCAAGTTGTTGCATGTATCAGTAGTCCTTTTCTTTTATTGCTGAGTAGTATTCCATTATGTGGATATGCCACAGTTTAACAATTCATCCATTGAAGGACAATTAAGCTGTTTCCAATTTTGGTGATCATGAATAGAACTACTTTAAACATTTGTATGTAAGTTGTGTGAACTTAAGTTTTCACTCCTCTAAAGTAAAATAACTAGGTGTGGGATTACTGAATCATGTAAGTCATATAAGAAATTGCTAAAATGTTTTCCAGAGTGGCTGTATCTTTTGGCACTCTCAACAGTGAGATATGAGAGTCCTGTTAGCTCTGTATCCTCTCCAGCATTTTGTATTGTTAGTATTTTTTATTTTAACCATTCTAATAGGTATCTCACTGTCATTTTAATTTTCACTTCTCTAATAACTAATGAACATCTTTGTACAGTCTATGCTTATATACTGTTCATATATCTTTTCTGATTAAGTATCTGTGTAAGTCTTTTGCCAGTTTTAAAATTAGGTTCTTATTGCTTAGCTTTAAGACTCCTTTTTTTAATACAAGTCTTTTATCAGATATGTGATTTACAAATATTTTTTCCCAATGCTTAGCTTATTTTTTCATTCTCTTAACACTTCCTTTTACAGGGCAAAAGTTTTTAATTTTGATGAAGTCCAAATTATAAATTTTTAAAAATGAATCATGCTTTTTGGGTATCATGTATAAGAACTCTGCCTATCTCCAGAACTTGAAGATTTTTCTCCTATGTTTTCCTCTAAAAAAATAGTTTTATAACTGTATGCTTTATATTTAAATCCATGATCCATTTTGAGTTAATTTTTGTATAAGATATGAAATTGAGTTCAAGGTACTTTTTTTTTAACATACATATGTCCTAGATCATTCATAGACTACTTTTCTCCACTGAATTGTCTTTGCACCTGCTTCAAAAATCACTTGACAGTTTTTATTTGGACTCTCTATTTCTGTGCTTTCTGTTCTCTTCCACAGATATTTATATTCCTTCTCCAAGACTATACTGTCTTGATCATGGTAGCTTACAGCAAGTCTTGAAATCATGTAGTTTGAGTCCTCCAATGTTATTCTTCTTTCTCAAAAATGTTTTGGCTATTCTAGTTCTTTGCTTTACTGTGTACATTTTAGAATCAACTTCTCTATATCTAAAATAAATACTTCTGAGATTTTTATTAGAATTATGTTAAATCTATAGATCAATTTGGGGAGAATTGATTTCTTTACTATCTTGAGTCTTCCAGCTCTTGAATATGGTAAGTGTATGGTATGTCTGTCCATTTGGTTAAGTCTTTTAAAATTTATTATCAGCATTTTGTAGTTTCCAGCATATAGATCCTATATATATTTGCTTAGATTTAGACCTAAATATTTCTTTTATTGGAGCTATAAATGCTATTTTTTGTTTTAAGGTTTTTATTCCATCTGTACATTGTTCACTTCTAGAAATTCAGTTGATTTTGTATAGTGATCTTGTATTCTAAAACTGTAGCAAACTCATTGATTAATTCTAAGAGCTTCTCTATAGATTCCTGTTGGGCTTTATACATGGACAATTATGTCATCTGCATATAAGCATTGTTTTATTTATTTTTTTCTTTTTAATTTGTATGCTTTTTATTTCTTTTTCTTGCCTTATTGTACAGGCTTTGATTTCCAATGCTATGTTGTGTATGAGTAGTGAGAATAGACATCCTTGCCTTGTCTCCTTGTTTATGATAAAAGCACTCAATCCTTCATAATTATGATGTTACCTATAGGTTTTTCATATATGGCCTTTATCAATATAAGGAATTTCCCTTCTATTGACTGTTTGCTAAGAGTTTTTATCATGAATGGATATTGAATTTTTCAAATTTTTTTCTGCATCAACTAATATTATCTTTTTTGTTATTGTTGTAAACTGTTAATATCATTTCATTGATTGATCCAACCTTGTAGTCCTAGGACAATCTCTGTTTTGTTGCAGTACATTATTAGTTTTATGTGATGATGAACTTGATTTGCTGATTTTTTTTTTTTTGAGGAATTTTTATGTCTGTGCCTGAGGAATGTTGGTATGTAGTTCTTCTATACTGTCTTTGTCTGGCTTTGGTACCAGTATGATGGCCTCATAAAATGAGAAGTATTCTCTCCTATTTTCTGGCACACAAGAGAATGAAGAAAAGAAAGAAGGAAAAAAACAAGGAATTTCCATAGTCCCTCTGAGCATTAGGAGTTCTCTTCACACTCTTGAAGCCAGAAATAGGGGGCTTTTCCTTGTATTCCCTCTATCTGTGCATGATATCTACTTCTGGGTTTGGGGCTATACTTAGTCCAGGTTAGGGGTTAAGGGAGGAAAAATAAGAAACTCACCACCATTTTGGTGGTATTTTGAATTCTAGTCTTATTCCCCAATCTACCTGTGACCATATACTTTTCAGGATTCTCTCCAGATTTTATAGATGCATTCAGTGGAAGAGACATGGTTCTAGCTTTTCTAGAACCCTGAAATAATTTTTTAAAGAGAGCATAGGCAACTAACAAAGTGAGGAATATATTAGATGTTTTAAAGACATTAGATATTTTTGCTTTGAGGGAAAAGAGAAAAGAAACCGAGGCGAATATTCCAAGCGGACTTCATTTTGCTTGCAAAAGAAACTGGAAATGTTATGTTGGTAAATGTGCTCATGGAATTTGTGTTAGTTTTCTATTGATGCATAACAAATTCAGCAAATTTAGTGGCTTACAGCAACACAAATTTATTACTTCACAATCATATAGATCATAATTCCAGGTGGGTTCACCTAGTTCTCTGCTCAGGGTCTCACAAGGCTAAAACCAAGGTATCAGTTGGGCTGGGCTTTAATCTGGGGGCTCCTGGAAAGAATCTACTTCCAAACTAATTTCATTTGTTTCCATAATCTAGCTCCTTGTGGTCATAGGATTAAGGTCCCCGATTCCTTGTTAGCTGTTATCCAGGGGTTGCCCTCAGCTCTAGAGGCCACCCATCCCTTCTCATAGTAACTCCTCCCCCACTGTCATCAAAGCAGCAGTGACATATAATAGAGCCCCTCTCATGAGTAAAATCTCTCTGACTTCTATTGCCTTCTTCATTTGCCTTTTAAAGGACTCATAAAATGAGATCAAGCACACTAGATAATCTCTTTATCTTAAATTAAACTGATCTGAGACTTTAATCACAAAAAATAAAATCCCTTCACAGCACAGCAGTACCTAGATTAGTGTTTGATTCAGTAATCAGGAGGCAGAAATCTTGGTGAGAAGGGTCATCTTAGAATTCTGCTTACCTTACCATAGAGTCAGATTTGAATGATCTGGAGTGCTCCATCATGATACTACCAAACATGTACCTTCTGCAGAGTTTGTGGCCCACGGCTAAGTATTAAGGATGAAAATGTGCACTCAAGGATCTTCTTGGCCAGTGGAACATGTAATCACACATACAGATACTTGTGCAGGGTTCTACAGAACCCTCAGGAGGGCCACTTGGCCTAGTCTTGTGCATCAACTTCTTGGAGAAAATGCTGAACAGTATCTTGAAGATTAGAAGTTAGGCAAAGAAAGGGTAAATTAAAGGGAGCAATGTGGGCAAAGACCTAATGTTATGACATAGCATGGGTTGGGGTTTGGGGAATGTGGGCTCTATAAACTCTGATATTTCTGAAACTTTAAAAGTGTAAAGGAGGCACTAGTTATAGATAAGGAAAGGCAAGATTTTCTTTCCATTCTGAGGAGTTTTGTCTTTTATTTTGTAGGTAAGGAGGAACTAGTAAAGGGTTTTAAGCAGGAGTGAGCCAATCAGGATAGTATTTAAAACAAATCATTTGGAATTACTCTGTGGAGACTGCATTAAAGGGAATTGGTCTAGACAGAGGAACAATTTAGGAGGCTTTATAATAACTGAGCACTATCAAAGACATGGCAGAGGAAAATAGGGTGTGGCTGGAATGTTGAAGAAAAGGAGATTAGATTCAAGCATGCTTGGGAATTAAATTGACAGAACTTAATCAGTTATTAGATTGGGACCAGAGAAAGAGAGAGTAAAATAAGGAACCAAAAGGTCAGATTTCTGACTTGAGCCACTGGCAGCCATTAAGTGATAGGAGGTAGTGGATTGTTTTGGTTGAATTGATTTGATGAGCCTGTGGGACTTCAGTAGAAAGGGGTAACAGACTTTTGTATTCATTCATTTTTTTCTTCATTGTGTCATTAAACATTCATTTAGTACTTCCTGTAGACCAAAGAGTAGTTTAGGTACTTAGAGTATTAAGATGTAGGACAATGGATTAATAAAATGTGGTATATGTATACCATGGAGTACTATTCAGCTCTAAGAAACAACGGTGATATAGCACATCTTATATTTTCCTGGTTAGAGCTGGAACCCATACTACTAAGTGAAGTATCCCAAGAATGGAAAAACAAGCACCACATATATTCACCAGCAAACTGGTATTAACTGAGCAGCACCTAAGTGGACACATAGGTACTACAGTAATAGGGT